>BRDA01010023.1:37863-69142 GCA_036984385.1 Crenuchus spilurus
AAATGTTACATTTACTCAGATTAAACTTTTGATCTGTCATCTATGTTCTATTACGAATAAAATATTGACATTTTCCATCTCCACATCATTGTATTAAGTTTTTATTCACAATTTGTTTAGTGTCCCAACTTTTTTGGAATCCGGTTTGTAGATCACGTCGGAACAGAAATATAAAATTCAGGCTACTGTGCGCCCGCCGTAATTCAGGATCAAACCAATTTTCTGGGGGGGTACGCAGTTAAAGGAAAAATATAAAGATAAGCAAAAAATAAATATTTTTTAGTTATTGAGCTGATTTTAAGGCCAAAATTTTATATTTATCAAACAATTCAAGATTACATTAAAAATGATAGAATTATAATAGAAAATAAATTTTCTCTTTTATGGGGCCCCCCTAAACCTGAGGCCCGGGACAACAGACCCGGTTGTCCCCCCCTGTCGACGGCCTTGGCTGCACCATATTGCATTGTGGGATTGCCTTAACAATTGAGGAATCTAAGAATTGAGACAGGCTTCTTCTCAGGGGTGCACACTGTGATGTAAAATGCTGTCTATATGTAGAGAGATCACTAGGCATTGAGACAGACCTATGATCACATGAGTGGCATGTTCCATAACTAAGTAATATTTCTACAAGAGGTTAATTGATTCAGTGCAGTGTTCAGATGGCCATTGCTGGACAGTCACACACTAATCCGGGACCAGTTTTTGTGTACTGCAGGCTGAGGTAGTTGGTTGTATGGTTTTGCATCATAATCAGCCTGGAGTTAACTGTACAACCTTCTAGCTTTCCCTGCGGTGACACCACCTCGACCAGCCTCAAACCCAGAAAGAACTACAGGAAACGTGAGAGCTCAGTGGTGTGAAGGGCAGGGATGTCCTGACCATTCTCCAAAGTTCAGTAAGAAAGTGCAGCTTAGAGATTTTAGATTTTAAATCTGGGACATAAACTGCAATTGAAGATCATCTCAAAAGGTTGGATAGAGGTTCCTCTCTCCAAAGAAAACATTTACTATTTAATGGGATGTGTGTGAGTGGGAAGGTGGCGTGTCTTTATACCACTTTGCTTTGCACATGGCATTCTAGTGTGTTTTGCTTCTCTAAAGCACCTTGTATTGACAACATGGCTGTATTAACCTAAATGGCTTTAGGGGCTGCAGCTCACAGCCCCCTTTGACTGTAAATGGAATCATAGAAAATAAAGTGATGTAGGTAAACATAGAAGGTAGGTGTCCTTCTATATTATCCATAGTTTTGTGATGGTGGGTTGCATTAATTTGTAGAACAATGAAAATTAAATTTTGCAGGAGCCTGTGCAACAGATCTCCAGTACATTTGACTTGCTTGGCATGCAGAATTGAGCTGAATATCATGGCATAGTCTTCCCCAAATTAATGAAACTGTCAGACATGTCCCTCACTTCACTATGATCATTCTGCCGATACCTACAACCATAGAAGGCTTGCTTTGAATCAATACTGCTATTAAAGCTACAGTATATTATCATCTAAAATTGTCACTACTGTTATAATAAATCAAACATACCTTATATTAAAAATCCTAATATAAAATGTTCTTTATTAAGTTTGCCAGCTGATGATATTGTTGTAATGTTGGCAAGAAAGCACCTCCCAATTTTAAAGTCAACTTACAACTGATTGTCCTGCACATTCTTATGTTAATTAGAATTAATCTAACCTTACTGCAAGACAATCATAACCATTTTAGCTCAGTGAAAGTGAAAATATTCAGAAAATATATCAGGTAATAAATCAATTAAATCAAGCTTATATCTAGATTATATATATATATAATATTTCCTGTTAAGAGATCACTAAGAATATTATATGTGTCACAAGCTGTGGTTGAGCTGAGCTGAGACGACATGAAAACCAGATTCTCAAACGTGCAGACTTTATTTACAGTCGATACACAGACATAGACTTACACACTGCAACATACAATAAGGGACTACTTATAGGGGTAGAAACATAGGATTAAATGAGGAGCAGGTGGAAATAATAACATGACGTGACCAGAGGGTGTGGAAAATGACGCAGACACACGGAAGTAGACGGGGGTCAGATGAGGACATGACAATATGATCATTCAGTTTGGTCATTAATCTGTTCTAAAGTGTCTGATAATAACCGAAATGAATGATAACTGAATTATCATTCATACAATATGTGCAATAAGAAATAATGTAAATCAAATTAATATATTTGACACTTCAAAATATGAACAAAAACACATTTTATATAGAATAACTATAGTTTTACATACAGAACACAATGAGAAATAAAAATAAAAGACTAATGAAATGGACAAATGAATATTTAACATCACTCTTACAGGTTTACGCTCTGTTTTAGAGAGTGCTGGTGTGGTCCAGCCAACAGCCTTTGTTTTGTACACCTGTTTTTGGTGTTCTTGGCCGCTATTTGTTTTCACACCATTTTAATTATTTAGCCATTGTGCAATAGTATCACTATAAAAAGCGATGTGTGAGGCAGTTCACTAAGGAGAATTTGTAAGTGGTAGGAAATGGCAGAGAAGATGTGTCTGGAGATCACTGCAGATACCTCTTAACTGGAGAAGGCTTGTCTGTGTATAACAATTCTCCCTTTGCTACTTCCTTAAAATGATTACTCTGCTTTTATCAGTGTATCAGAGCATGTGCATGTATTTCTGCACATTGTGTTTGTATTTGATTTAAATAAATAATAGCAAAAGTGAGCACAGACTGCTGACTGCTGCATGCCGTCACTTTAGTATGACGAAACAAAGCCAGAGAAACAAAACCAGGGAGACAATGAAAAACAAAGCCAGAGAAACAAGAACATGTGGTTTAGTGATGAATGTGTGAGTGGATGCTTTGTTTTCACAAAATTAGTGGTGAGTCACATAGACACACCAATGAAAACCGGGTGGATGAACAATAACTGGGACAAAATTTCCCTGAAAAAAGTCAACAACCAAACTGTACAATAACCAGGACAAATGATAACTGAGGTTTACTGTATTTCTAGACATTTAGACATTGTTTGAAGTGAACTGATTTTATATCACTGCCAGACAAATTTAATTCTTTCAAGCAGTATTTCTTAAAGAAAGGAAAATTCCTAATTCCTTAATTATGTATAAAAGACAGAAAAAGGTTTAATCATTTTAATATATTCTTAAAATAAATCATAATTAGAAATATTAAATACATGACATGCTAATAACATACTTTCATTTTTGCAGTGAATGAATTTTGCTGAACCAGTGAAACGCAGTGAAGATTCTCACAAAAATCATATTTACACAATGTTCCACTTTCCTCAGTTTTCATAGTTCACATTTTGTTTCTTTTCTTTAGAAACTAAGGTGCACTGATTTTAACAAACACTAGAACTCAATAGTCAACTAAACAGCCCAGTGATTTTCATCAAAATACAGCAAACTCCTGCAACTGATCCTTTCACACCAACACACACTAACAAACCACCGTCACATCAATGTCACTGCAGTACCACCCAGTTAATACCTGCTGTGTGGTAACCACTTCAGGGTGATGATCATTGAAGAGCAGGGTGAAAGGAGGCTAACAAAGTGCACCTGTATGTTAACTGAAGCTGATAAAAGACAATGAGTACATTGAGTTCAATGATAGATGGAAGTGGTTTTAACTGATCATTGTACTGTATATCACCAAAACCAATGTTATCTCACTCAAACTGCATCCAGATCTTTATTCATGCCTCATAGACTAGTCTTGGATGATTGATTTTATCTGTAATAAGTGGAAAAATTGTGTAAATATGATTTCTAACCATTTCTAACCTCTCCTCTATAGCAGTGTAATCTCGCTTCTTAACATGTTTATGCTAATTTACCTTTCCATTAGAAAGAATAGGTAGATGGTTGCTGGAGCAGCTGGAACCTTTCTCCAATAAATGATAGAAGACAAATGACCCCCCCAACACACACACACACCAGCCCCTCCCTCAGACTGTCTGGCCATTCACAGTCTGCCATGATCCGCATTGCGTTGCCCTGCTTCAGTAAGAGGGAAAAAAGAGCATATATCAGCAGTCTGTGCTCACTTTTGCTATTTATTTATTTAAATCCATACAAACACAATGTCCACAAATACATGCACATGCTCTGATACACTGATAAAAGCAGAGTAATCATTTTAAGGAAGTAGCAAAGGGAGAATTGTTATACACAGACAAGCCTTCTCCAGTTAAGAGGAATCTGCAGTGACCTCCAGACACATCTTCTCTGCCATTTCCTACCACTTACAAATTCTCCTTAGTGAACTGCCTCACACATCGCTTTTTATGGTGATACTATTGCACAATGGCTGAAAATAATCCTTTAACCATTAAAAAAACAATCTAAAGTCTTTAGAGCTTTAGGTTTGTAGTTGAAAGCAATGCAAAACATAACATATTTAAGCTTAATCATTTAAAAAATCTTTGGGCCATATAAATATTGTTTTAATATATGCAATCTATACCTTCAACCATCTGCCCTGATCCAGGCCTGCCTTGTCCACGTGCTTCTGTTTACATTTTTCATGTCTTGTCTCCACCCCCAGCCACGTCATATCATGTCTCATTGTAAGCACCTGTGTCTTGTCCAATCACAGCCCTGCCATTTCAATTCTTGTTAATCATTGCCTCTGTAAAGCCTTCCCTCTGTGTCCCTCTGTCATTGTACGTCAACCAAGTCACTGTTTCTACCATGTAATGTTTTGTCAGTCTTGAGTCTAAAGCCACATTTTGTTTTCATAACCATCTTCGCTCCTTCCTTTCCTCCTGAGCCACAGCACTTCGTACGTTATGCCAATTTTGGCACATTTTCTTTTGACTGCAGAGTAGAACAGCAAATATCAGTACAATCTACATGACGTGACACATAGTTTTCTGAGAAATCAGAAACATAAATTAGAGAGGAAAAAACTTGGTTGGCTCTCACTAAGTTGTTCACAGGCTTTAAAACTACATTGTTACAGCAATCAAGAGGGTGTGTCTTATACACAATGCAGTGATAAAAAAAATGCTTAAAATAAAAACGTTACTTTCATGGAACAAAAAGTAAGCTGAAGTGTAATCTATCTGACTGCTGTCAGAATTGCAGATGATATTGATATTTGAATATGAGATATGAGATGACTAACAGAAGCAGTCTGATTGTTAGGGGCCCAGTCTTGTGACCAGAAAGTCACTGGTTTGATCCCATGGCAGGATGTGATTGCAGTGGCCTTGAGCAAGGCACTTAACACACAACTGCTCCCTGAGAGCTGTGGATAGGGCTGAACCACCGCTTTGAACACATGTGTTTACTGTCCCGTAGTGTGTCCACTTGTGTACAGTATGTATGCTTTACTGCACAGATGGGTTAAATGGTCAATGGTTAATTTCCTCTGTGTGTAAGAACATTATATATATAGATTTTAGGCTAGTGTCAGGTTGTATGGGGCGCTTTATGTCAGACATCGGGGTGGAGATTTTGGGGGACCTGGCAACCCTGCTGTTCTTTCTTCACCACAAACAACTCTGATTCAATGCAATTCGTAAAACTTTATCTGGAAATGACGTGCTTATGTGCATGCGCGGTACAAATCTGGCAGAGTGGTAACAAGCGTTACAGCACCATTTAATACAAAATGATTCAGTTATGTGATTCAGTTTTACTTATTTATTATGTTCAATGGGGGTTCAAGTCTTTTCAAGTCTCAAATCTCAAGTCCAATTCCAAGTCCAAGTCAGTAAAGGTAGAGTCTAAGTCAAGTCGTAAGTCTTTAGTGATGTTCTTGAGTCCAATCACAAGTCATCAGTTTGGTGACTCGAGTCAGACTCGAGTCCAAGTCATGTGACTCAAGTCCACACATCTGCACTGTTACATCACATGACATGCCGTTATGTCCGAGCTGCTCCTCCAGCCACAATGTACTGACACTTCCTATGCAGTCTGAATAGAAATGTAATGGTCGGGGTCCAGAGTGGCTCAGTGGACTCAGGCGCTGTCACTATGATCTGAGGATTGCAAGTTCTAATCCTAGGTCATGCTGCTTGCCATCGGCAGTCAGGGCCAAGAACTTGGCCGTGCTCTCTCTGGGTGGGTAAGATGATACTCTCTCCCCAGAACGACTAAGTAATGTCAGCTGGCTCAGGCGTCTGCCAGGTGATCCATCAGAACTGAGGATCCTGCACTTTCCTCTGAGCATGTTGGCTGCAATGTATTGGCAGCGATTCGAAAAGGCAGTGACTTCACATGCATCGGAGGAGGCCTGTGTTAGTCTGCACCCTCCTTGAGTCAGGGACATTACAAGTGATAGAAAGAGTCAACAAATGGATGGGTCAAATGGTTACCAAACACACTGGGGAGAAAATCAGGTAAATATAAATAAAAATATTAATTAAAAAAAGAAAGAAAGAAAATAAATGTAGCGGTGGAGAGAATATTTAAAAAACTGAATCTGGGATGAATCTGGACTGCTTATGTGTTGATTCTTTAGCTGTTATAGTGATGTGTTACAGTAATTATTTGCAATACTATTGCCAATAACAGCCAAGCGCTGGCTAGCATTCTTATTATTTGTTAGTTTTAATGCACATTCTGTATGTGTTGTAATAAAGTGCTGCCATTCCATTGCAGTATATTAGCTAGCATTTACAGCCATATTGATCCAGAGCCAGTTCTTAAAAAATTCTCTGTCAACTGTCTTGTATTTGGTTACATGTGTATAATTCCTTCTGTCGTTTGTAAAAAAATTACTCAATAAGTAAGAAGGAAAATAAATGAGAAGAAATGCACAAGGCTGGCTAAAGTCAGGGATGGTCCTACCAGGTATACAGCCATATCTCAGCATGTTTGTCTAACATCTCAAAATGAATGACAAACCACAGTGGGATCCTAGCCTGTTTATCGCCCTGTCCGAACAACCCCTCTTAACCTTGGACTCTAACTGTCAGAACACGACACGGAAGCGTGGGATAGTTTGAACAGCTTTACTTAATAACACGAGGGGTACATACTCTTCAGTGTATGTTCGCCAAATGTTCTCTATCAATCTCACACCCGCATCATTCCTGACGTGGTGTCTCATGTGATAGGCTATTGCTTATGATTACAGTATCCATATTCCTTGACATCTCCCCCCCTTTTGAGATCACCGAATTCCCCAAACAATACACATTCATTCTCTATGTTAACAATGACTATAGAGAGATGCTAATAGCATGTTACTCTAACTGAAGTCTTGCAACATATAAAGTCTCACATCTATAAAGAAAGTCCCAAACATTCCTACTTTTCTTTTCCCTTTTTTTCTGCTTGGATTTGGTTACAAGTTAAGTCTCTCCACAGGCTTACTCACTCACCCGGACTTGGTCATCCTCAATCCATCAGATGTTTGGGTGTGTTGAGGTGAGTCATTGATCTGAGGTCAATTTCACAACTCAACTCTTTGCTGTCCCTTGTTTTCTCCTCTGTACTGGCATCACCTGGGACCAGTTGCAGATGACGACGATTTCTCCTTCTCTCTCTCCCGTTGGGAGAATGCACCACTTATGACCATGGCGTGGCACACTGTGTCACCACTAAAGATGGAGATGTCCACCGTTTTTCTTCATCCAGTTTCACTAGGACAGGACTTCCAGGCTGCAACTCTTGCAAGCTTTTAACACCATATCGGCGATTATAGTAGAATGCATGCTGTTTCTTGGCCTCCCCATCATGGTGTTTCACCAACCTTTTGCTGGTTTGGCAGTGTTGGCAAGGTTGTCCTCAGGTGCCTTCCCATCAAGAGTTCCGATGGACTCACTTCCGTTGGTGAAGACGGAGTTGCCCTGTAGCACATCAGAGCCAGCAATGAATGATCCTGTTTAAGGATTCTTTTGGCTGTTTGAACTGCATGCTCTGCTAATCCATTTCCTGATGGGTGATGGGGACTTGACGTCACTCGCTCAAAATCAAACTCACATGCAAATGATTTGAACACATCACTTGTGAATTGTGGGCCATTATCAGACACCGCAACATTCGGAACCCCATAACTGGCAAACTTTGCCTTCAGTTTGACAAAACGGTTGTTGTTAACAGAAGAAGGATTTCCAAGTAACGTGAGTAGTAGTCACATACTATGAGATAGTATCAGCCTTTGTACTCACATATGTCTGTAGCGATTTGTTGCCACGGCCTGTCTGGTAGTGGTATTGGAACTAATGGCTCTCTTCTTTGGGTTCTTTTATGCTCATCACAGAACTGGCATTTTTCTATTCCCTCTTTTAGGTTTGAGGTGAGCCCTGGCCACCACATGGATGTTTGTGCCCTTTCACAACATTTGGACAAACCCTGATGTCCAGCATGAATTCTTTCAAGAATATCTTGTCGAAGTGACTCAGGTATGACTATGCGGTTGCCCAACGTGACAAATCCATCCATCACTGACAGTTCACTGCTGGAACCATAAAATTGTCTTATCGATGGCTGCACATCCTTTATGTGTTTGGGCCACCCACCCCTGATGAATTGTTTCACCAGCTGCAAGTTTGCATCTTTCCTAGTGCCTTCTCTGATCTGCTCCAATTTCTGTTTAGATGCCGACACACTTTGAAAGATAGCATTGACACTCAAATGGTCCTCTGCTACTGTGCTGTTTAGTGGGCTTCTTGAAAACGTGTCAGCTAACACAAGTGATTTTCCAGGTGCATACTCAGCTGTCACACCAAAACGCATTAATCTGAGTAACAGTCTTTGACACTTGATTGGTACTTTGTCTATGACTTTGCTGTTTATCAACGGGGTTTGTGATCCGTAATGAGCTTGAATCTTTCCATTCGTATTCAGTAAGTATTTACTGAAATGCTCACATGCCCAAACCCCTGCAAGACCTTCTTTCTCAATTTGAGCATACCTGTTTTCTGCACTCGTTAGTCTTTGCAAACAGTATGCAACAGGTTTCCAGCATTCTCCATGTTTTTGGTGGAGAACTCCTCCGAGTCCGTAGCTGCTGGCATCTGCTGAAACCGCCGTTTGACGTTCTGCATCATAAAATGCAAGCACAGGTGATGTCATCAAAGCTTCTTGTATTCTTTTGAAAGCCTGTTGTTGTGGCCATCCCCACATCCAGGATGTTTTTTGTTTGAGAAGTTCATACAGTGGTCCACCAATCGTTGCAAAATTGGGTATGTATTTGCCCATGTAGTTGACCATGCCTAGGATTCTCTTTAGTTCCTGCACGTTTGTCGGTGGTGGTATTTCTGCTATGGCTTTCATTTTGTTTGGATCAGGTCTCACTTTGTTCTCATCTATGACCTGTCCTAAGAAGTGTAATCTGTTCTGTCTGAAGATACACTTGTCTTTATTCAATTTCAGTCCAGCCCTTTCCATGGTATCTAACACGTGCTTTGATTGTGTGTCATGTATGAGCATGTCTGCACCATGTACAATCATATCATCCATGTAAACTTCTTTAAAGCTCCCTCTTTAAAGGAATATTCTGACTGGCTCTGTTTTAATGTACTGTTTCCTGTCAAGGCGAAGCTAACTTCCTCTATTCTTCTCACTAGCCCCTTCTTGGTTGCAGCATCTTGGCTGAGAAGATTGTTTACTGTTAGACCTTTTACTACATGCACTGTTAGACTGTGTTGTCTCTCTTTGTGGGTCACTGCTGTATTAAAGTATCCAATGCATTGCAATGGACCACCTGGGCTGTTAAGCGCAGCATTAGCTTTCTCTAGTTTAGGTTTTTTCTAGTTTAGGGTTTCTCTAGTTTTTGATACAGTGGATCATTCCATCCTACTGGATCGCCTCTACAGCACCATTGGACTCTCTGAACTGCATTGCAGTGGTTCCAGTCCTACCTGGCTGACAGGACTGAATATGTTCTACTGGGTGGTTGTAAGTCCAGGCAACTTCTTGTCATGTGTGGCGTTCCACAGGGGTTGGTTCTTGGCCCAATTCTTTTTATCATTTGCATGTTACCCCTCTGACAAATTATCAGTAAACATGGGTTATCCTTTCACTGCTATGCAGACAATACTCAACTTTATTTTAAAACTGCACCAAGCTCCTCTGCAACCATGTCACAACTTATCATATGTCTTGAGGATATACAGGCATGGATGAGCAGCAACTTCCTTCAGCTCAACAGTGTTAAAACTGAGGCACTACTTGTTGGTACCCCTCATCAGATTCGTTCCTCCTCCATATCCCAATTTACTTTTGATGGTCAGATTATCACTCTCTCCTCCTCAGTCACTAATCTAGGGGTTTGGTTTGATCCACAGCTGACTTTTAATACTCACATAAAACATCTCTGCAAAAACTCATTTCACTACCTTCGGAACATAGCAAAACTGCATCCTTTTCTGATTCACAAAGATGCAGAGAAATTGTCCATGCCTTTATTTCCTCAAGGCTGGACTACTGCAACAGCCTTTTTATTGGGATTTCTGGCAAAGACATCCAGGCATTACAATATATTCAAAACAGTGCCGCCAGAATCCTAATGAGGGTCAGAAAGTATGAACATATCACTCCCATTCTAAAATCACTGCACTGGCTTCCTGTCTCATCCCGGATAAATTACAAAATCCTGCTTACATACAAATGTATTACTGGTCAAGCCACATCATACCTACAAGAACTTCTCAACCCCCAAAAATCAATCCGCACCCTCAGATCATCAGGCAGCATGCTCCTCCAGGTGCCCCCCACTAGACTTCGAACTATGGGGGACCGAGCCTTTTGCTCAATGGCGCCACAACTTTGGAACTGTCTCCCGGTCCAGCTTAGGTCTGCGCAGAGCCAGGACATTTTTAAAGCTCTTCTTAAGACATATCTTTTTAAAAAGGCATATAGCTGTTGATATATTTTATATTTTTATTATT
Organism: Crenuchus spilurus; assembly: GCA_036984385.1. NCBI lineage: Eukaryota > Metazoa > Chordata > Actinopteri > Characiformes > Crenuchidae > Crenuchus > Crenuchus spilurus. The sequence continues at coordinate 48,756 of BRDA01010023.1, forward strand.
TTATACATACTATTTGATGACTTTTTGTTTTTATATTTTTGCTTGGTGTTTGCCTTTGTTGTGGCACTTTGAGATTTTACTAAATGAAAAGTGTGTTACAAATAAAATCTATTATTATAGGTTGTGGTCTTAGCTTTTGGAAAGTCTTCTCAGTCATTACAGTTGCATCTGCCGCTGTATCTTTTCTGAAAGAGACTGACATTTTTCCCACTCTTAGGCTAACTGTCGACTTATCTACACTGTCTTTAATACTCCTACCAACAGCTCCCAGGTAGTATTCTGGGTTTTGGCCTGCTCTTATCTCTTGGACGGCTTTTGCACATATGCAACCAATGTCCTTTCTTTCTGCATTTTCTGCATTCTATGCCTACAGCAGGATATCTCTCATGTTGTGCATGTTTCGTCTTGCCACATCTGCCACATTTGGCTTCATTATGCTTTACTTTTCTTGCGTTTCTGTCTCTGTTGTAAGCTGAGCCGTAGCTCTTTCTCTGAATGTGTTGTTCAGGACAGACAACCTCTTGAACGCTGCTCTCTGACCCCTCCTGCTGGCTAACTTAGTGTGTTACAACTTCTGCTTGTCTAACCATTTGGATAGCCATATCTAGGGTGAGGTCTCTCTTTATTTGCAGTCGTTTTGCAATTCTTTGTCTTGAGACCCACTACGAGTCTGTCTCTAATGTTTTCACTTTTATTCGTGCCAAATTCACAATTTTCAGACAGCTCATACATTGCTCGAATGAACGTTTCCACTTTCTCACCAGGTTTCTGAACTCGCTGGTGGAACTGCAACCTCTCGTGGATAATGTTTCTCTGTGTCACGAAGTAGTCATCAAACTTCTTCAGTACTGTGCTGAAATCATCCTCTCTTTCACCCCCTGTGAAGTTGAAGGACCTGAAGACATTTTATGCGTCGCTGCCCATCGCATAAACCAGCGCACTCACCTGGACCTCTCCATCCTCTTCGGTGAGATTAGTCGCCGTTCTGTACCTCATAAAACGCTGCTGCCACGTTGGCCATCCATGTGGTTTGTCGAAAGCAAAGCTTTCTGGTGGCTTAAATGTCGGCATTATCGTGTTCTGCTGTGTTACATTTAGTCACGCACTTCTGACACCATGTCAGAACACGACAGCTTTACTTAATAACACGAGGGGTACATACCCTTCAGTGTATGTTCGCAAAATATTCTCTATCAATCTCACACCCGCGTCATTCCTGATGTGGTGTCTCATGTGATAGGCTATTGCTTATGATTACAGTATCCATATTCCTTGACACTAACCTGTCTGTACTAGCTGAGATAATTCTCTTAATAGAAACAAAGCACTTTTGTACATCATTCTGGATAAGAGCATCTGCCAAATGCTGTAAATGTAAATGTTAATGTAACATAATGTCATTCTGTAAGACCTTCTTTTACTGACCACATAAGACATTACACAGAAAAGAGTAACTGTGTACTAATATACAGTTAAAATAAAAAAAGTATTTGGTATTTACTTTCATATAAATGGCATTTACACTACAGTGACAGATGGTTATAACTGAACAGATGAATTTATATGAAACGGCATTACTTGCATTGTCCCTGCCGTTCCCAATCTATCTGATCTATGAACAACTGTGTTTAGAAACGTTAGCTGATCATACCCTCTAACAGCTTGAGAGAAGTCTGCTACAGAGTCACTTTAAAATGCATTTAATAATACACTTTGATTGGATAATGTGATTTAATTTGGCAATGGTGTAGTTGATGTTTTAAAATATTGATTAATGTGTCTCTTTTTAAATGTAATATAATATAATCACCATCATCATCATCATCATCATCATCATAATCATCATAATTCACATTTGTGTGCAAATTAACTCAATGTGAAACAATCTGCAGCAAGTGCAGTGTGAAGATTTTTATACGGCTGGTGATGTTTTATATCTGTAGGGTGGATAACTCAGCTGTGTGTAGAAGATGAGAGTCTGGCTTGTTTTCTGTAAGATACTCTTTAGTTCACTTTCCATCTCTCGCTCAGATCACTTCATGTCCTATCACCTTTGTTTCACAGATACACACACGCTCACACACACACACACACTGAGATCAGTGATAAGACGACAGCCTTCTCAGTGTGTGTGTTTGTATATAAACTCCATCCACTTATTACACTCAGAGGAGGACAAGAAGCATTAGAGGGAAACAGATTAGAGGGAAGGAGAGGAGAGGAGGAAACAAAGAGAGAGAAGAGGACTATAGGTAGAGTGATGGAGGATTAAATCAATGCAGGGCTCTGAGTATACCTGCATTCTGCCCTGCCTGAGAGTGTGTCTGAGCCATAACTGAGAGAGAGCGACAGAGGGAGAGAGAGAGGGATCGAGTAAGAGAGAGAGGAGGCATATAGAGGATCGGAGGGTTTTGTTATTCTCTCATCTACAGCAGAGAGAGAGATGCAGAAACAGAAGGGCTGCACTTGAGGCATGAGATATGGATGAGCGTATGGATTCACTATTCATTGGAAGGTGTGTGTGTGTGTGTGTGTGTGTGTGTGTGTGTGTGTGTGTGTGTGTGTGTGTGTGTATTGAGTATTGGTTTACATTAGACTGAGTTTGAGATTTTGCTCTATTTGCTACACATTAGTTGTTTTTTATCCTATTTGCTGCTGTATCTTCTACAGTTATTATGTTTAATGTCAAATCAATGTATCTGCTTTTTCTAGATATTAATGTCCTTTATGATTTGCTGTTGCTATTACAGATGAACTGTAAAAAAAATAACTATATTATGGGTGCCTCATGTGGTTTTTTTATGTTTTGCGGCGCCTTTTTTTAAACGTCTTAAATTTCTTGAAATTTGCATTGTTCCTTTTTGCCATCTTTAAAATTTATCTTTGTGCTGCTTTCCTTTCAATTCATTTCAAGACAAAAGCAGCTTCTTTCAAAACTGGACCACAGAGGAAAAAAAGAAAGTCAGGTGTGTGTGTGTGTGTGTGTGTGTGTGTGTGTGTTAGAGACAATGTAAAAATGAGGGTAGCCAGAGTGTGAAGGCAACGTGTGCATCTTTTCCTCTTAGAGTTCACTCGGTTCATGTTCTGTGTCTGGAGTCTACCACTAGAGGCTGATAGATTCAAGCATGTGTAGCATATCTGCAGTCAAGACAATGAGGTTCAGATGTACTATGGGCTGCCAGTTTAACATCACATTTATTTCCTGCCCAAAGAGACTGTGACTGCCTCAACCAGTCACGGTCACTCATTTAGCACTAGCACAGCACTGCTTGCTTTCCAAATAGAAATCAGCCGCTTTAAAATGCAGCAGACAGCAGTTAGTAAGATTTCTTATCGGAAGAAATTTCAGTATTAGATGATGCACTGTATGTCCATTGTTTTAATCATTTTTCATCTTGTCAGTACAGGACAGACATTTTGGAGAAGGAAACAGACATCTCGAGACTTACACGACATCATGCTGTTAGTTACAGAGGTAAGTAGCCTAGGTAAGGAATGTGCTGACATTTTTTTATTATTTTAAGGATACTCAGACTATAAAGCATATTCTAAAATCTGATTGAGCTGCATTCAAAGCCAGTGGCTACAGTCATATTCATGTTTAATCTGAATAATAGGTCAACTGAAAAAGACAACAGTGTAACCTTGGTTTTTGTAATTAATCTGTTCTGAAGTGCCTGATGATAACCAAAATGGACAATAACTGAATAAATATTTGCCATAAGAAATAATGTAAATCCAATAAATCTGTTCCAAACACTCCAAACTATTAACAAAAAGACATTTTATATAGAATAACTATAGTTTTACATACAGAACACAATGAGAAATAAATACAAAAGACTAATGAAATGGATAACATTTAACATCACTCTTACAGGTTTACGCTCTGTTTTAGAGAATGCTGATGTGGTCCAGCCAGCAGCCTTTGGAGAGCCTTTGTGCACCTGTTCTCAGGGTTTTCAGCTGCTATTTGTTTCTGCACCTGTTTTCAGGCGGTATCGCTGCACATTGTAGCTTTAGTGTGACGTGTTTGTTTTGAGAATTATCTGGGTGCTTCTAAAGCCTTTTTTTGTAAAGGTCTTTAGCTTCTGTCTGCTCTTTGCTTGGTTCCGTTCATAAGTTTGGTTACGTCTTCTTGGTATGGGTGCATGCTTTGTTTTCATTAAATTAGTGGTGAGTCACGTGGACACGCCAACAAAAACTGGGCAGAAGAACGATAACTGGGACAAAATGTATGTAAAAAAATGTCAATGATAACCAGCACAAACGATAACCGAGGTCCCACTGTATGTCCGTGTATACACAGTCCAGAGTAGAGTAGTCTGATTGAGGCCATTATAAATAAAACTTGTATCTTGCTGAATCAAGCGGGTGATCCTGTCAATAATCATCTAAATAGATGAAGAAAAATCATGTAAATGCTTGTATCTGATTCCCAATGGAACACATATGATATGTTCTGTATTTGTGTTTTTCGAACATAATGGACGAATGTAGGATTACAAATTAGGTTAGATTTCTTAGGTTAACCAGTCAAACCTGTCTAATGACAGAATAGTAGCAGGACATTCCAACTGGACAAACCTCAATATTGGCCTTAAGCTATGGTGGAGATAAAGTTTATTGTTCAGACTTCATTCTATTCTTCAGCTGTTCAGATATCTATATACATGATATCATTTTAGAGCAAACACAAGCACACCAACTGAAAACTCATTTAATATACTGCTGCTCATCACACTCTGACTGTACTCATGTGATGCTTGTTATGATAAGGTCTCCAATATTGTGCACATGCTTGTAATTTTTGATATGATTACTTGTATTGTGCTGACTGTTGAGTGAAGTGTGTATATACATATATTTTCTTAATCTATAATCAAAGCTAATTTAATCAGATTGACAAAAGTATATTTGTATGTAAACATGAGCACTGTAAAAAAATTGTTTACCTGAGTAAATGTTTTTGACCAAAGTCATTAATTGAGTTAGTTTTAGTTTTAGTGTTAACTGTTTTAGTACAAATATAATGCAATGCTATTATAAACAAAATTGTTGTTATCTTGCTTGACTACTATAGTCTCCTGTTAAATTACTGAATTGCTTATTGACATAGCCAGTAATAGGCCTAATTATATATTGAATATTCCTGTATTTTATAGTTTTGTATTTTTGTTACTATTTTATAAAAGCAGCAAGTCATATATGATAAGATGATTCACCAAAATATATTTTTACGTTTTTTTTTTCCACTTACCCCAGTTGTATTCGATCAGCCATGAGATGTTGTGGCTACAGTTTGAGTGTATTAATAGAAATGTAGTGATTTTTTATATTTTGTGTATTGTCTAATGTAAGTAAATTACTGGTCTAATTAGATGCTTATTGAGAATGCTGATGTTTGATGACAACCAAAACTGTTGTTTTAGAGAAGGTAAAAGTCATTACATTTTTATAAAAAAAAAAAAATTATATTGTTATGAAGAATCATGTTTAATATGACCAGAGAGATTTACTTACGGGGCCAGTTTTGATTTTTTTACTAATAAAATCACTTTAAAACATAATTTCTGGTGGCTCATTTTTTATTTACTGCTTTACGCAAACTATCATAACAAACATATCAGATTATTTTAATTGTGTATAGTTTATAGTATCTTGAATAAGCAGGTGAACTAAATAGTCCAATAATGAATTTAATGGTGAGTTCTAGTAATAAACTAACAGACTAGAATAACTGTGTTATTAAGTTTCTGAGAACAGATCAGATCAGGCATACTCAGAGTGGTCCAAATTTAAGTCATAGACCATGTTAAATTACAGACCTGACCACAACCTGACTGTAGAGCTGAATTCTTCTACATTAAATCACTGATTCAGTCAATATTGTCATATGTTGATTCAGTTACAAACAATGGAATAATGTAATTGTGTACAATATAGAATCATTGCAATCTACAAACCCCATTTCCAGAAAAGCTGGAACATTTTCTAAACATGCAATAAAAAACTTGAATATGTAATTTGTTCATTCATTCAAACTTTTATTTAACAGGTAAAAGGACAAATCTGAGATTTCCAGTGTTTTCAATTGCGAACCAAATTATCTTTGTTTAAATTGTTTGCCAAGAACATACTTAAAAAAGTGTGAATATTTTTACCACTGGATCACACCTTTTCTTTTAACAATACTTTTTAACTGTTTGATCATTCAAGATCATGCAATTTTGTAAGTGGAATTTTTGCACATTCTGGCTGTACACAAGACTTGAGCTTCTCAACAGTTTGTGGTCACCTTTGTCTGATTCTCCTCTTCATGATGCGCTGTACATTTTCAATATGTATTTAGCATCATGAAGAAGAGAATCAGACAAAAGTGACCACAAACTGTTGAGCAGCTCAAGCACTCTACAGTAGAAAACACAAACAGATGTCTTCAAAGCCACACAGTTGTAACTTGTGCAGAATCAGGCCTGTCATTGGCATGTCAAGTTCCTGGTAAAAGATGTCTTCACAACAGCATATAAGCATCTACATCAATGGTACCTTCACAATTGTACCTTTGCTAATTGTGGAACCTTCAAGAATAGTGTTAATTATGTAATATTTTCAGTCATTTTGCCATTTTGCCTGTCCTAACATTTTTGAGTGTTGCAGGCATCAATGTTTGTAAAACTAAATGTTTTATATATTTCACAAAAATAATTGTTTGTTATTGAACATTTCAAAATATTTCCCTTTTGTCTGTTAAAGAAAGTTTCAGCTTTCATTGTATTTTTAGAAAGTGTCCCAACTTTTTCTAGTAGGCTTTATATCCAATATTGAAATTAAATTAATCTGGATCCATGACATTGATGTAATCATGTATATGTCTGGGCATATAAAATAACAAATGGTTAGCATATCTGTTATTAAACATTTCTCATGTGTAGCTCATCAAATATGTAGAAAAGCTGGCAACAACTTCTTAATCAGTACCAAATGTGTGTCTGAATGTACAATTGGAAATTGTATAGTTTTTGATGGGGACATTTTCAGGGTGCTTTCACACCTGAAAGTTCAGACCATGGTCCGAACCATGGTTCGTGTGTTTGTTACTTTGTATATATTTGGTCCAGTTAGGTTTGTTTTCACACTTCATTTTTGCAAGCGCACCAAGGACTTTTACTATGACATGCCCACGTGCTGTCGTCATCACTTACGTGCGGTGCGTTTTCCTACACTCAACACTGATTGGCTTGTAGTAGGACGTGCGTCTGACGCTTAATAAACTTCTATATACTGCTGCCGCATTTTCATTAGTTTACTCTGTTGTCCTGTCATCTCCTTTCTCTCTCATCCTCTCAGAAAAAAAGCTGCACGTTTCATTATTTTACTTGTTTTTCAAGCTGACTCTTCACATGTTCAACTGACCAAAATTATATTACACATTTCATCTCCTCGCTCCATGTGCTACGGCTAATTTCTGCTGCTGTTCTGCTTATTTTACTTCTGTTATTGTTGTTGAATATTGTTAAACACTTGCGTCAACTTCCTGTATTTGGTCCGAAAGTCCGAACCTTCTAGAAAAGTGTTTTCACACTGCATGCAAACCGGACCATGGTTCAGTATATATAGACAGAGACCACCTCTTTTCGTCAGACCAAATTTTGCTCCTTTGGTTCGGACCGTGGTTCGTGACCCCTTTCACACCTGCTATTTTGGTTTGGACGAAACTGAAAAGTCCGAAAGTCTGGACCAAACAATGTAGTTGTGAAAGCACCCTCATTCAGAAGTGTAGACTCAGAGTTGTTAATAGATAATGTAAATCAACTGTAACAATTGTTCATTGTTTAAGCATGTAACTAAATATGTATTTACAAAGTAAATCTTGACTTATGCTCTTTTAATATCAGGTAAAAGATAAAATATAGGTAAATGAATCCTGTATTTAAAGAAGATCTAAGAAGATCCATGACAGTGACTTGCAGTATGACACTGTGTCCCTGAGACCCTTAACCTGTGATGTCTTGCAAGGTCACAGGTGAGGTCCTTGGGAACATGGAGTATATGTTCAGCATCACTAAGCCTTCTTCACTCACCTGTTCTCTTATGTTTAAGGACAGAAGCAATCAAACCTGTACTTTATGTTTAAAAGTTGATTGACAGAAGATTAAGTAAAAAAAAAGTTAATTTTTCACTAAAGTGTAGAATAGTGTGTAACTTGTAAATAATATAAAATTATTGTATAAATAATATATATGTATAAATAAATTGTAGCATTAAGTATGTAGAGTGTAAGATAAGCAAGAGAGCACGAAATGAAAAACTCCCCCTGCCTCCTCCGCCAACCTCCTCCACCTCCACCAGCATCTTCATCTGATTTTCAAGGTAAATACACTTAATAACCAGTTTATTTCTTTACATTCTCCTTTACTATGTATTATTATACTTTATATTTGTTATTTATAAAGTACATTTGTTTTTATGGGGGGCAGCTGGAACTACTACTGTTTCTGAATATATTAAATGAAAAACCTTGGCAAGGCTTTTTAAAAAAGCTCTTAAAATGATTATAGAGATAACTTCAAAATTTCAAAAGTCAGAAGCAATGAAACTCAGATGTAAAATAGAAACATGAAGCTGTAAGTTTTTTGAAGTATTTTTTAAGCACCCAAAGGAAAAAACTTTCAAAGACAAGATCTCATTCATATCTCATCTAGACAATGAGATCGGATGAAAACACAAATGAGCTTAAGTCTCAAATCTGCTGCTCAGATGTATCTTCAGAGAAAAAAACTCGTTTCCTCTTGAGTTTTAGTGTAGATCTAAAGAAAAATAAAAGTCTCACTTTCTGCTCAGAATTACTTCAATATACACATTTATTTACTTTGGAAGTAAATAATATAATAAAAAAATATTAAATAATTAAATAAATAATAAAAAAATACTATGAAAGTTTACTACAGACATAAATCAATTTGAACTCAACCTTTTCTCATCTAGGACTAAAAATCTTTTCAGTTTTGACACTGTAAATTGTAATTGCTGTCAAAATTTTAATAAATTAAGTAAACTTTAACTGTTATAACAAATTGCACTTCTTACTATTTGTTATTGAGTTCCATTTAATTTCAGGCTTAAACAGAACAAACTACACATTGTTTTGAGTACAGATAACTTAAAACAAATAGTAACAAAGATTGCAATATGAGCATACTCAGTCTCAGACTTAGCTGGAGGGCATTCAAAAAGTGCGACAGTGCATCACTTGGGGTTGATTTTATAAGCAGTTTCCATAAGTGTGTTTTGTGTTTGTTTTAAGTGGGGTTTCAAGGGTTGTCTCCTACTCCCAGTTCAGTTATATTGTTTAGTATGTTTTGTGTTCTGTGAATTAAATAATGATGAATAAAACTGTTTTATGAGCAAGTTGTCTGCCTGCATTTTTCATTTTACTATTGTTTTTCAGTGACATATATATTTAATTTATTTTATAATCCCTTATTAGTACCTCAGTGGGGAAATTTGACCTCTGCATTTTACCCATGCATGAAGTGAAATACACACACACAGTAGCAGTGGGCAGCCCTTCCCACAACACCCAGGGAGCCCTTGGGGTTTCATTTTCTTGCTCAAGGGCACCCCATATTTTCTCAAAAACTGTCTATTTTTATGAGGTTTGCAGAGCTTCACACTGAGTTTGGTGGTAGAAGCCTCAATAGGAAGACCAGATGTAAAAAAAAAACATTCTTTATTGTATACGATATTGATCATCCTTATCCTAAAAACTACAACAGTCTAACCCTTATCTGAAGTACAACAAATGAATGAAAAGTCTTATTTTCTCATTAAACATTTTTTTTTTCTCAAATCTATATGTGCCACAATTATAATATCCTTAGAAATGCTTAGGAACATGTGACATGCATAGGCCATCCTTCTTTTGTAGTTGTAGTGGGTGAAGCTGAAGACCTCATCAAAGACTACTTACACTTGTGTGGTGCTTGGGTTGGGTTGGGCCTTTTTCTTTTGTTCTTTTGGTTGCTAAGTAGATCTTTTTGGTCACAAATAGCAGAAATAGGTTTGGCATAGGCACAGTGATAACAATACAGAAAAATGTCTTTCATACTGTTTTTCTTTCAAAGACTTAGGTACCGTGCACTCCATCAAGTATCAGCAAGATATTACATGTAAACCAAGGCTCAGCCAGGAAGTATAACTTGGCTATGGTTGGAGCTTTCACATGATAATGATCCAGCGCACAGCTCAAAGTCAACATAAATATTGATCATTGACCACAGAATTGGCATTGCAGTCCCCAAACATAAAACCCAAAGAAACCTGTGGATTGACCTGAAGAGGAGAGTCCACATGCATGGACCCCAGAATCTGAAAGGTCTGGAGAGATTCTGAATGGAAAAACAGCCTCAGATGCCTTGCCATGTGTTCTTGCCAACATCTGTGGCACACATAGAACTGAGAAAAATAGTATTTCTTTTTTCTTTTTCTTTCATTCACTTTAATATTACAAATAATTTTCTAAATGAATGTTTTGCTTATTTTTATTGGCGATGCATATTTGTGGAAGGTACTATATGATTAACTTAATTTGTCCACTTACTTTTGTTTACCTAAAATGGGAATAAATATACATTTATAGATCAAATCACATCACAAAGAATCACATGAAACTGATGTGGTGTGGGATGAAAAATAATTAGTCATTAAATGCTTACAATCCTAAATCAGAAAAAGTTGGGACAGTATGGAAAATGTAAAAAATAAAAATGCAGTGGTTTCTTTTACATTTACTTTGACATTTATTTCATTGCAGACAGTTTCAATGTAAGATATTTGATGTTTTGTCTGATCAACATCATTGCTTGTGTTACATTCCTGCATTTCAGATCTGCAACAATTTCCCAAAAAAAATATGTAGCACGTTGTAATGTTGCCATTCCTTCTCACAGCACGTAGAATACGTTTTGGCACAGAGGATACAAAGTGATGAAGTGTTTTGCAGTGATATTATGTCTCATTCTTCCTGCAAACATGTCTTAAGGTGTGCAACAGTACAGGGTTGTCACATTTTTTGTGTAAAAATGTTCACACATTCTCTATTGGAGACAGACCAGACTGCAGACAGACCAGTCCCGTACCAAACCATGCTTCTTCTGCAACCATGCCTTTGTAAAGTGTGTAGCATGTGATTTTGTATTGTCTTGTGTAAAAAATCATGGATGTTCCTGTAAAAAAATCATATGTTCCTCTAAAATCTGTCTATACTTTTCAGAGTGTAAATTACCTTTGCTAAGGGCACTGACCCAACACCATATGACAGACTCTGGGTTTTGGACTTGTTGCTGATAACAGTCTGGATGTCCTGTTCATCTTTGGGCCAGAATAGGAATATTATACATTTGTTTTTCAATTTTTTACACATTCAAGATTACATTAGAACTAACACCACATTCCCTAGACTACCTGACTGCACTCAGTGGGACTGATGTTATTGGACCATTTGGCCAGAGGAGCGGTGTCTCATTTTAAAGGACCATCTAGGCCAGGGGTCGGCAACCCGCGGCTCCGGAGCCACATGCGGCTCTTTCATCCTTACGCTGCGCCTCCGTGTGGCTTGGGGGAAAAAATTATAAGTATTTAATTGAAGTTGTATTTATTTGTTTTCGTTCTTTTTTATTGTAGTGGTTCAAAATTGGAACATTATTGTGAGCTTGAAATATTAAAATAAAAATATATATTTGTACGTATTTTTCGGCGTCACACTCGCTGAAAGCCAGTATATGATGAAAGTGACTTCCTACGGCCCTGATTGGCAGACGCTGTTCGCAGAGGTTCAGGAGCAGAAGTCGCATTAACTATGGAGTAAGATCACTGTCAAAAATTCACACAAGCACAAACTAAATCGTACATGTATGTATAAGACTTAAATTATTACGGGTACGTTTTGAAACATTGTTTTTTTACTTACAAATATGATTTTTTATTAATTTTTTTTTATTGAGTTAAAGTTCAAGTAAACATTTCAACAAATAACAAAATATAGCATATATAAATAAGCAAAAAAAAAATTTTTTTTTATATATGTATATATTTGTTTTATATACAAAGAGAATTCAACATCAATATGATCAATAACAAATCTTATCAAGTTTTTCCAAAACATCTTCACATAATCACAATGCCAAAATAGATGTAATAGAGTTTCTGAGTGTATATCACAGAACAAACAGTTTTAATTAAGATCTTTTTTTAATTTGATTAAATAATGGTTTGTTGGGTAGCATCTGTGTAATATTTTAAATGTAACTTCCTTTACTTTATTAGTCACTAGAAATTTATGAGGTAAGATCCAAATCTTCTTCCAGTCTAAGTCTCTCATATATTGGTTCCAATATCGGTGAGGGGAGAAATTGTGTTTATATATCAAAGACCAGGCAAATAACATTTGTTTATGAAAGTTGGATAATTTTAAAGGTAGTTTTGCAATTTTAAAATTACAAAGTAGGATAAATTTAAGCCCTCCTAATTTAGAAAAGATGTATGCAGGTATAAAGTTCCATAATGAATTCGGATTTTTGATGAATTGTTTTATCCAATTTATTTTAAAAGTATTGTTAAGACTTACAAATACGATTGAAAAGTAAACAAACACTTGCAAACACGTCACCGGGCTTCTAGGCCAAATGCATCGGGCGGGTGAACAATCGATTCGACACGCGTATGTGTGATAGTGGTTAGCAGCCTAGGCCACACTCAATAGAATGCATCATATCTAAATATGAACATGAAATACACTAACGAGGATGACGGATGTTGAAGAAGATAAAATAAGAAAATTAGCCTGTGTGTTATTTGTCCCTCCAGCAACTGACTAAACTGCTTCATTAACACTTAAAGAAAACATAACATTACTGCAAACCCTTCATTTACACATATGTATGTCTTATCATGCATTTTACTTCTTACATGAATAACTTATAATGAATAAATGAAGTTTGTGAAATAACCACACAAATTAGGCAGACATTGTAATAATATATGTATTTACAATGTTGATTTTGAAAAATAAAACAAGTAAATGATAAATGAACATTTCTAAGGACAGTTTATCTTTTACAAATAATATTGCACAATTATTAACTTGTTTTTTCAACATTTCCTTCAGTAACAGTGCAGACAGTAAACTGTAACAGCACTAAAACAGCAGTGGTGGCATAAGATCACAGAAATTAATCAAATATACTATCTACTGTGTGTGCACTTATGAATGATAAGGTTTGTGTTTGTAAGAGAGAGAACACTGTTTGAAATAAATGGAATGATGATGTTAATATTAAAGAAAGGAGTAGAATGGACATAGAAGAACATGACTGTGACATAAGTGTGTTTGAGGAAAATGGCCAACAATGTACTGATGAGTTCACTTCAAAACTGTTCTGTTATGTGTGTGATCAAGCTGAGAGATGCACAGAATGATGATGGATTTTTATCCTGTTAAATAATTTCAGTACACAGGTGATGTCTTGAATTCCTCCTTGCTACACACTACTTCCCTGCACTCAGGCCAGTTGACAGACTTGCTGGGGCCTGGGGCAGGAAGGCTTCACACCCCGAACATCCACCCCACAAAAAAAAAAAAAAAAAAAAAAAAAAAAAACTTCATCAACCCTCCCCCCTTTCCCCTTTCTGTCTGGCTTTCTTCCGTATATTGATCACTTTGAATTTTTTCTGTAATAGATAAGCCTTGTCTTAGGTCTTTTACAATAGCAACAGATTGAGGACTGTTTCTGACGGACGCTGTCACCTACCGTGCTGGGGCTGGGACCAGGGGCGTCACTAGACTTAAGACTACTGGGGCACAGATAATGTATGCAAAAAAAGATTTCTGCATTTATTTGTATTTAAGAAAGCATAAATAGTGCTTTAAACTAAACAATCTGATCAGATTATGTTGTTGACAGGATCTTTGATTAATCACCAGAATGAACTGATGCATTTGGCCCACTTCTGAACTTTACTCTAGACTTGTAAACCACTACTGGTACAAGCAAAAATATATTTTAGTCATTTTTCTGGAGACAAGAGTATTTTAGCCAATTATAAAGACAAAACGACTGACAAGACAGTTCATATTGCTGTGCATTTTTTCTGTGAAATACATTTGAATGGTTTAAAAATTTGGGTCACGACTTGATGATTAAGGACAAATGTATCCACATTTACAAACATGAAGGTGCACCACTTGAGTTTGAACCACTGCAGTATTCCTGGGCTAACTAGTCAACACAAGCTCTCTCATATTCATCACTGATGCAGAAGTCCCAACCAGCATAATACCATCGTTAACGCCAACTCACTGGATATTCCTGTCACCACTTTGGGTTTCCCATCCTTATTACTTTAGCCATTTCTAACAAAAGTCACTGTCTGTACTGCTAATGTTAATTCGGGTGTTTTGCTACAAGGAATAACGTTAGCTAACGTAGCGTTAACGTCATAGACAGGTTGAGGTAGCCTAGCCAGGGGCTCACCTCTGTCATTTTCCCTTGCTGCTTTATCCCTGCTGAGCAAAAAACTTTCTGATATCCATCTACAGGAGTAATGATGTTTGACTCAATCAAGATAAAAATAATATATGACATTATATAAGTATTCAGCAAGTTATGTGCTATCGTTATGTTACCTTTAGTCACATAGCTCTTTCTCTCTCTCGCCACGTGAATAAATTATCATATTAAGTAGCCATGTGGATATTGTGTCGAGTGAATAGAATTGCAGTGAATTACTATATTAAGTAGCTATGTGCTCATTTTGAAGTGTATTCTACGTATACCTAAAACTCTTAAGTGATTTTTTTTACTGGTGAAATCTATACTGGGGCACTGCAGATCAATACTGGGGCATGTGCACCAGTAAAATATGTCTGGCGACGCCCCTGGGCTGGGAGCCGCGCCCTTCTCCGGCATCGCTCTAAGTTCGCTCCTCTCTCTGTCAGTTCTCCTTGTCATTTTGGTCGTTTTTTTGCCTTTGCTGCTCTTATGGGCTGTTTCAGTGAGGGATTAAGAGTTAGGCCTCTTTACAACAAACGTATGGGGTCTTAAACTTTACGGTGCTACAACGTTCGCGGTTGTTGTTTATTTATCGTCATCTCTGGGCTCACCGGAGTCAAGCCCTGCTGTCCCTTCATGCTCTCTTATAATAAACTTCTTTATATATTCTCTTTCATCTCTCTGAGTTTCATCTCTCTTCCTTTTGTCCTTTATTGTCTGTGCTCCAGATTTGTGCCTACTAGCCATTTTTATCTGTCACCAATCTAGATCACGTCGGAACAGAAATATAAAATTCCCGCTACTGTGCACCCGCCGTAATTCAGGATCAAACCAATTTTCTGGGGGGGTACGCAGTTAAAGGAAAAATATAAAAATAAGAAAAAAATATTGTTATTGAGCTGATTTTTAGGTCAAAATTTTATATTAATCAAACAATTCAAGATTACATTAAAAATAATAGAATTATAATACAAAATAAATTTTCTCTTTTATGGGCCCCCCTGAGCCTGAGGCCCGGGACAACAGACCTGGTTGTCCCCCCCTGTCGACGGCCTTGCCTGCACTCACTGACAGCCTTCATGCAGCTTTTCAGCAGCTTTCAGTCCAGAATAGTGGCCGCGGCTCCGCAGCGCCATCTACAGAGTGTTACCCACATTACAACTGAGTTTCACCTCTTAACTAAAACGTAACTCTCTACTACTTAACAATATACATTGCCATGGTAATATTAAATAAATTAAATAATATTAAATAAAATAAATTAAATAAAGACATAATATGTTTTAATCAAATATATGAAATAAGTCTCAGAGAGGCAGATTAAAGCCGTTGCATCCATCAGCTGTAAACAGCAGCGGTTCACACGTGCAAATCGATTTTTCATCCACTCAATGCATTTGGTCTAGAAGCCCGATGATGCATTTTTGACAACGTTTGCTCACTTTTCAATCGTATTCGTAAGTAAGAAAACGTAACCATAATAATTTAAGTTGTATGCATACCTGTACGGTTTTGTTCATGGATGTGTGATTTTTATATATATTTTATATATATATATATATATATATATATATATATATATTGTTATCTTCATTTTAGATGTCAAAAAGCATTTGCGGCTCCCAGTGTTTTCTTTTCTGTGGAAATCAGTCCAAATGGCTCCTTGAGTGTTAAAGGTTGCTGACCCCTGATCTAGGCAAGCAAAATAGTGTTTCTATGGATTTTCTTTAGTCCATGTGGAAGAACATTTAGTTATTTCAGATGAGGAATGGAGGCAAGCACATGGTTTCAAACTGCATGTATTTGTTCCAGGCCTGGTCTGGTCTACATAATTTGCATTACTCAAAGGTTAAGCTCTCTAAGATTTACCTTAATTTAAACCCTCTTTGTGATTGTTGTAGTGCATTTCAGGCCTCACTAGGTCACATGTTTTAGTCTTGTTCAAGGCTTTCTCTGTTTTTTATATCACGTCAGAACTTCAGGGGGGGCTGGTGGGACTTGTTTTTTGGAGTGTTGGGGGAGAGACATTCCCTTCAAGGTTCCACCATTTCCATAGGTAGGTTTCCACATAGATTAATTTTACAACATTGGAAACAGGAAACAGGTAAAGCATCACACTTTTCCAGCACTAATCAGTAAGGTTACACAACATCTTAAACTCCTCCAAGGTTCCACTGATGAATTTTTCAAGTCTTGGCAACCCTTTATAGAGCTGGTAAAGGCCAGGCTCTAGTCCTCTCTCTCTCTCTCTCTTCGTTTTTTGCCATTCTTTGTGTGCCACGTTTGGGTTTAATGCTTTGTGTACTGGAATTTTTATTTTATTTTACCAGCCGCCCCCCAAGTTTTAGAACACTGAAAAATTTCCAGTTTTATATGTAAAATGATTGAGTTTAATGACTCATTGCACTCTGAAATGAAAGCATAGGAGTTAAATAATGGAATCAGTTTATAGACAAAATGTGTCTAAACTTTGGACACAAAGCAGCACCTTTGTCAGATATAACAGCTGAACACACTCGTGACATTCTTTCTACAATAGACATCAAATATTCTTCAGACAGTTCTTCACAAATCTTCTGCAGAACGTCACGTAAATGTTGGCACTTGTAGGCACTTTTCACCAACCAACCCCTGACCAACTAGGCACATAATTGAAACTTTCTAAAATGTTCTAAAACTTTTGACTGGTTGTTTTATATACAGTATATATATGGAATATTGATTCATCTGACCACAGTACATGATTTCACAATGTGATGGTCTATATCCCTCGAAGCCTAAAGCAGATGACATGAGATAAAAAAAAAACATGCCACTTCTGGACATGGTTAGCATAAGGCTTCTTAAGCCTCCCATACACCTAACAACTCTGAAAAGATTCTGTAAAGATTTTTAACAGACTAAAGTCTGACATCGTCTCACATCTACAGACTTTTTAATCACAGTCTAGTCGCAGGCTTAAGATTTTGGAAAGACTGTGGATCTTGCAGGGTCACTAATTTAAAGACTGCAGCTAGATTATTTTGAGATTATTTCCCATCTGCTTTTGTTTTACATAGAATTAATGCAATAAAGAGCAGAATTATTGCAAAATGTGTATTTATTAAAGCTTTCTTTGTATCAAAAATAACTCGACGCACAATAAGACAATGTAGTGTAAAATCTAAATATAGTAACATGCATTACAGATACAGAGCTATCAGAGCTCAAAATACTGTCAACATAGGATTCACATCCATGCATTCCTGGTCCTGTGTGTCTGCATGTTCCTCATTTTCTTCAAGCTGTTGGGGAAAACAATAATTTTTAAGATTAAAATTATCATTACGTAGCCCCATTCAGTAGTGTTTAGTTAGCTAGTTAGGCTTCAGCAATTTGTCCACTTTTTTCCTTTGCATCTCCGTCGTGTAATAAATGGTAAAACTCTTGCTCGCTCCACAGCTCCACTAGGTTCTTCTCCTTTTCTACAGTCCAGGAGAACCATAGTTTCTGAGCTCTCCAACCATATTTACCCACCAGGCATTTATTTATTTACCTTTGTGGCTTCCCGTAGCTCTCCTATTGGTTCCCGACAGTGTTCATGTCACTATTTGCTCAGGTCAACCAGGGGTCAACTCTTATGACTTGTGATAATATTAAACATGTTTGATTTTATCGGAACGCTTCAACGCAAAAAAAAACTGACTAAAACTTTCAGTCCTGACCACCTTACACTTAACGATCGAGATGACGCGACTGCAACTCGACTCTAGCAAGACTCTCATGATTTTAGCCCGACTTTGAAAAGTTGTCTGCGACTGTAAAATTGTGTGAAAGTTGTTAGGTGTAAGGTAGGCCTTTCATTTGTGAATGGAACTCTGTATTGTAGAGCTTGACAAAAATTTGCCCAAGTAATCTCTTGCCCATGTGGTTATATCAGCTATTGATGAATGACGTTTTTTTGATGCAGTGCTCTCTGAGGGATCAGAGATCAGAGATATTTAGATTAGGCTTGCACACTGAAATTCCTCCAGATTCATTCAAACATTTAATGATATTATGCACTGTACAGGGATAAATATGCTAATCCCTTCCCATCTTTCTTTGAGGAACATTGTTTTCAAAGATTTCAATTATTTTCTCAAACATTTGTTGACAAACTAGAGAGCCTTTGCCCGTCTCTTCTCCTCAAACCAAACCATGATTGTACCAAATCATGAATAAAATCACCTGTAGACATCTGTTTGAAATCACATCAATATTTACTTTTTTAAAACCTCATTACTTGTTTTAAATTGCTCTGAAAAAAAATAAAAACACTGAATGAGAACTTTTGACTGGTTCTGTATGTCTTTGAAAAAGCAGGTGAGTCTGCGAGAATGGTCGAAATGTGAATAATCGATCAGCCTGTCTGGTGCGCAATAGATCAGAGCAAAGAGCATTAGTAGTGATCTCCCTCGTCAGCACTAAGGAACACATTAAGTGAGTGAATCAGCAACCTTGTCTTGTAACCATGGAAAAGAACTGAGGAGACTGGGGTACAAGAGCAGTGAGTTCAGGCAGCAGTCTCTTAGGAAATCTACTTCACATACAAGGATACACACAAACATGTTTAACTCCCGTATGCAGAAGGGAGAAAGCTATTTTCCATTACTTTCTTGAAATAAAACTACCAGCAGTTCAATTTTGCCCTCTCTAGAGGACATATTTAGACTTAAATATCTTCCACAGCATACATACTACTGAGCTAACCTTTGAAATGATACCAGTGTTATAGGGGTGGGGTTTTGACAACTTTTCTCTTCCTCTTTAAAGAAAATGGCCTCCATCAGCAGAAGCTGATTTTATGGAAAATAAAAAAGTAAGTGCATATTATCATTTAGCAAATTTTGTCTTGAAATGTTGTCATGTTTTAGATGAATATCCTAAGAACACTTTAAACCATTTTGTAGAGTAATATAACCAATTATTACAATGATAAGAGTATAGGAGAGTGATAGAGAATAGGAGAGTGTTTACAAAATGTCCTCCAGAGTGGACATTAGTACTTATTACCTACATTTTGTTCTCTGTGTTTTCAACTCAGAAGGAATGGGTTCACCGTCAGAAGTAGAGAGAATATTACTGTGAATTGTTGATGAAAACTCAGATATTGAGTTGCCTAATGAGGAAAAACAAGATGCAGTTTTTGAGCCAGAGTCCCAGAGGTCTCAGACTCGGAGCTTCAGACCTCTAGAGTCCTGGAGATCCCAGAGTCCTATAGTCCTGGAGGTCCCAGAGCCCTGGAGGTCCCAGACCTCCATAGGGTCAGAGGTCCCAGAGTCCCATAGGCCCAGAGCTCCATAGACTTAAAGGTTCAGACCTACAGAGTTCTAGACCTCCACAGGCCCGATGGTTCCAGACCTCCATAGGCCCAGTAGTCCCAGACCTCCAGAGTCCCTTAGGCCTGGAGCTCCCAGAGACCCATAGGCCCAAAGTTCTGGACCTCCAGACCTGCATAGGCCCGGTGGTCCCAGAGTCCCGAAGCCCCAGAGGTAACAGACTCTGATGTCCAGACCTCCAGAGTCTCAGAGGTCCCAGAGTCCAATAGGCCTGGAGGTCCCATAGACCCAGTGATCCCAGACTTCCATAGGGTCAGTGGAGTCCCAGACCTCAATAGGCCCAGTGGGGTCCCAGACCTCCATAGGCCCACTGGGGTCCCAGACCTCCATAGGCCCACTGGGGTCCCAGACCTTCATAGGCCCACTGGGGTCCCAGACCTTCATAGGCCCAGTGGGATCCCAGACCTCAATAGACCCAGTGAGGTTCCAGACCTCCATAGGCCCAGTGGTCCCAGACTTCCATAGGCCTGGAGGT
>BRDA01010027.1:0-22888 GCA_036984385.1 Crenuchus spilurus
TATACTATAAACACATATCTGATAACTCCACACACAGTCCGGAGTCATTCAGTAGCAGTTTTCCTCATGGTCTTTTTCTAAACGGATGATTCTATACTAAACATCAGTGTCAGGATACACATAACAACTCATGGAGGTTAAAGTGCCCAGAGCTCTTTTAAAATAGATATTACTTCTGTTCTAATTAAATAATAAAAATAAACAAATAAACCAAGAACAATTCTATAGTTACTTTGTGTGGGTTGATGTGTTTCTGTTGGATCTTTTTCTTGATCTAAGTTGAAAGAAATGAGACTGCAGCTTACAGTCGCCCCCATGTGACTGACTGCAGTATTACACTCAGGTTATCTCATTATTATTTATTCATTTGTCTTTTCCGGAAGAGAACACTTTTTTATAATATAATATATAGATATAATATAATAATAATAATAATAATAATAATAATAATAATAATAATAATAATTATTATTATTATTATTATTATTATTATTATTATTATTATTATTATTATTAGGCCATTCTTTTAAAAGAAGTAGAGTATTAGTTGTTCATGATGGAATGACAGTATTCTGTTATATACAGTATTTCTTTCTTTCTTTCTTTCTTTCTTTCTTTCTTTCTTTCTTTCTTTCTTTCTTTCTTTCTTTCTCCCTTTCTCTTCATCTCTCTTCTCTATCTATCTATCTATCTATCTATCTATCTATCTATCTATCTATCTATCTATCTATCTATCTATCATTTCAGTGCTGAGTATAGTTTGTGCCTATTTCCTCAGTTTTGTCAATGAGGTATGAAATGTGTGTGTGTGTGTGTGTTTGTATCTGTGTCTGTGTGTAATTCTCCCACTCGCCGTTGGTGGGCGCCAGAGGACACATTACAGCCTAAATCCCCTCACAGTGAGTCGGTCCTGAAACAGATCTACTAACGTCATTCAGCACAGGCCACAACAGCGAGCCAAAGCAGCAAAAAACATCCAACTTCCACACAAATGTCTTCACCTCGGAAAGACCAACAAGTGTGCAAGTCCGGTGTGAAGTGTTTGTGAGGTATTATGGTGGATATCGCGTTTTTTAAGGAGACCCGAACTGCACAATGTAGGTGTCTTTGTGTTTGTTGAAAGGAAATCCCTAAACTTCACACAGGCGACAGACAGACAGGCAGACAGACAGGGAGGCTGTTGCAGTTCAACCAGAGACTCAGTGCTGCAGCAGTGCTGGAAGAAAGAAACAGGACTCGGGGCTAAAAACGGTAAGATACAGCTCTGCTTTTTCTCTTAATCCTGAACTTTCTCAGTCATTTAGTTCTTTGCACTAGAGCTTCATTAACACTCCCTTCGCCATGCTCCCCTTATAAGAGGTGTGTTTTGGTGATTTTGTTCTCTCGAGACTCTCATTCAGAGGGATCTCTGTCTTCTCCAAGTGCACGAAGGAAAGATGAGAAAAGAAAATGAAATGAAGGCTTGGCATGCAGCAGTGAGACTGGTTCAGAAGCACGGAGCTCGTGCTAACAAAGCAATCCTGTGCACTGTTGTCACGAGCTTCAGCACGCTGTGCATGTGCTAATCCTTCAGCGCGCATTATGTCACCTTTATGTGCTTCTGGTGTTGTATGTGTGCTTTAATTTAGACCTCAATTAGCCACTCTTTTGACACAAGAGGTCCCACTAGCCGAGTGTATCCCCTTGCAAATGCTGCGTCCTGTTTGCACAAACAGATCCTGTTGTTTGTGGATGCTGGGACCTGTTGTTTTATGGTTCTGGTCCTTTGCCCTTATTTCTCTCCTCACTCGCCCCTTAGTGCACCTAAAATGCTAAGAACAGAAACAAAGCAATGCTCAAGTCACACTGGCTCTTTCTGCTTCTTGGATCCTGGGGATCCTGGGAATGCCATACCGCAGGGCTTCCCAATCCCAGTCCTGGGAACCCAGCACTCTGCATCTTTTTTGTATTTTCATCTCATCTAGTACATCTCATTAACCAATTGACTTATTGTGTATTTCAGAAGATGTAATTAAGTCAGAAAACATAAAATCCAGCACTGCTTTTGCATTGTAAGTGTCTTGAACTTAACCCACTCATGCTAGATTGATGTGTGTACAAACATTAGTATTCATTTAACCATTAAGATGATGAAAAATAACCATATTGATTACCAGTATAGCAGTACTGGACAAAATATTTTCTAAACCAGTAGACACATAGACATACTGTATTGCTTTAGAGTTTTAGCAATGTGCTTGATAAATTAATGAGCAGTATGTTCATATCATTATATGCATAATTATAGTATGAATATTATGAGGAGATTGGTGATACACTCAGCTCACTGTTAAATTCATGATACTGGATTTACAGTTTGATATTTTCACTGTGATGACTGAACAACCTACAAATGAGGCTTGAGAGGAGAGTAGCATGTTACATGAAAGTACTGGAGTAGATTGCTGCTGGTTGCTTGTGAACTTTTGTGATGGTCAACCAATGCAACTGTATCGTTGTCCTAATAGAATAACATTGTATTCAATTCACTTTAGACATCTTTTGCATCCCAATATATTGATTTCACATTGCATTGTTGCACCTCTGTTCATCATATCCATGACAGCTTAGTGTAGAGATCGTTAACGTCAGAATAGAGATAACTGTTAAAAAT
Source organism: Crenuchus spilurus (assembly GCA_036984385.1). Classification (NCBI taxonomy): domain Eukaryota; kingdom Metazoa; phylum Chordata; class Actinopteri; order Characiformes; family Crenuchidae; genus Crenuchus; species Crenuchus spilurus. Next base: position 2,654 of record BRDA01010027.1, read on the forward strand.
GTGGTGCCGACCTCAGGGGATCCACAGAAATATGTGTAGGGTTAGGTGAAGGTTCATGCCTTTTGACTCTTGACTTTGATGTCTTTGCATAGATAACTCAACTGAGACGTGCAAAACTCAGCTGTGTTCACACTGCCGGATAATCTGGTTTGTTTTGTAAATCAGATTTTTTACACTGACATCAGTTTTTAAGTGTTCATGTAATCTCATTTGTATGGTCAGACTGATTGGTTATCCCATTAGCAGTGCAAGCAAGATGTGGACACAACTACTATCTAGCTGTGTTTCTAAAATATCCATTAAAAGCTCTCTGTCTGTAATACAAAGGGTTAGACAATGAAACTGAAACACCTGTCATTTTATTGTGGGAGGTTTCATGGCTAAATTAGACCAGTCTGGTGGCCAATCTTCATTAATGTCACATTGCACCAGTAAGAGCAGAGTGTGAAGGTTCAGTTAGCAGGTAAGAGCACAGTTATATAGTATATTACAATGCACACAACATTATGGTGACATACCAGAGTTCAAAAGAGGACAAATTGTTGGTGCACGTCTTGCAGGCGCATCTGTGACCAAGACAGCAAGTCTTTGTGTCTAAATATTATTGAGCCACTTTGGGGTGTTTTGGAAGAGTGAGTCAGGAAACGGTTTCCTCCACCAGCATCACGTAGTGACCTGACCACTATCCTGCAAGAAGAATGGCTTAAAATCCCTCTGACCACTGTGCAGGACTTGTATATGTCATTTCCAAGACAAATTGATGCTGTATTGGCTGCAAAAGGAGGCCCTACACCATACTAATCAATTATTGTGGTCTAAAACCAGGTGTTTCAGTTTTATTGTCTAACCCCTGAATGTCAATGTGCTCTACCGACATTCTTGTTGCATGTTCTGACATCATGAGTCGCAGCATCCCTGTCTGCACATGGAATCTGATCTGACTGGTCAGACTGAGCCTCCTAAAAATGTGGTTTGAATCTGATTACAGAAAAAGTCAGATTTCACATGACTTTTTGCTGCTCAGACTGTCACTACAGACAATCTGTCTTACTTAAGGTGTTCTTGTCAAATCTTACCTGGCCTTCAAGGTTTGGACAAGGCCTTATTCTCTGGCTAGACTCGAGTGTCCTGACTTTTTATCTCTCTCTGTCTCTGATGTGCTCCGAGTTGCTTTCTTCTACAAACATGCTGATAAGCATGACCTTGACTAAAACACCCACACTGCACCCACACCCTTTTAATGTCATTTCACTCTTTGTGGTCAAAATAAACATCCTCTGTAAATCACATAGCTTGAACAGATACTCCTCAGATACATTCACACTTTAATTAGCCTGCAGTTTATTTTAAGTGAAAAAATTAGTGCAGCTGTTCAGCATTGTTCTACGTTCAATTTCAAGAGGCTACTTAAAGTTTCACATAGTTTGGACCATGCTGGATGAGTGTAAATTACAGCCTTGTAATTTTAGTAAGATGTCTGAGAGTTTGACCCATTAATTATATTCTACTTTAGAGCTTCTCTATCCTTGGAGAGAATATTTTTTTCTTCATTCCGTGGTGGTTTGTAGCTTGAAAGTGCAGTGTGACTGAGTCAAGAAGCAGTGTCTTAGCTGTAAATAAATGCACTTAAAAGTATTTTCACTAAGAAAAGGAAAGATGGTTTGTTAGATTTCAAGTCCTCTTGAGCATTGGCACCTGACTATCGACAAATACAATCAATGGCTGATGCTGATGTTGAGCTGAGGATGGCTGATATACACTGCTCAAAAAAATAAAGGGAACACTAAAATAACACATCCTAGATCTCAGTGAATAAAATATTCCAGTTGAAAATCTTTATTTATTACATAGTGGAATGTATTGAGAACAAAATAACATAAAAAGGATCAATGTAAACCAAAAGTATTACCCCTTGGAGGTCTGGATTTGGAATCATACTCAAAATCTCATACCACCCTTATGGAGTCTGTTTCTGACAGTTTGAGCAGAAACATGGATATTAGTGGCTGGCTGGAGGTCATTTTGCAGGGCTCTGGTACTGTTCCTCCTTGCACAAAGGAGGAGGTAGCGGTCCTGCTGCTGGGTTGTTGCCCTCCTACAGCTCCCTCCATGTACTGTCTGGTGTACTGGCCTGTCTCCTGGTATCTGCTCCATGCTCTGGACACAGTGCTGACAGACACAGCAAACCTTCTTGCCACAGCTCGCATTGATATGCCATCCTGGATGAGCTGCACTACTTGAACAACTTCTGTGGGTTGTATGGTGAGAGAACTGACAAAGTGCAAAAGTGACCAAAACATCAGCCAGAAAGGATGAGAACAGAGAAAAGGTCTGTGGTCACCACCTGCAGAACCACTCCTGTAGGGGTTGTCTTGCTAATTGCCTCTCATTTCTACCTGTTGTCTGTTCCATCAGCACAACAGCAGGTAAAATTGATTCACAGTCAGTGTTGCTTCCTAACTGGACAGGTTGGTTTCACAGAATTGTGGTTGACTTGGAGTTACATTGTGTTTTTTAAGTGTTCCCTTTATTTTGAGCAGTGTATAATGTCAGTATAATATAGATTTTTTGCATCAGATAAAATATTTGTTGACTTGACATGAAAGGATCAACCCTATCAGTCATGTCTTTATCTAGTGACATTGACACTAAGCGAAGTTCTAATACTCTTTTAGAGCTGCCATACTGATATGATTGCCTGCAGATGTGCCTGTAAATTTGCCATTTTTTGTTTAATAGCTTCACGACCGATTGTTATAAAATAATTAGCCGATGCTGATCTCAAAATGGCAAATCACCCTGATTAATCAAACCATTTAATTGGCCTTTCACTATAAGAAATTATGCTTTTTGTTATAATGCAAGTAATACCAAATGCCATAAAATTAAATCTCAATCTCCCATAAAATGTCCAAACACATGATTAAGTAAAATCTCAGTTCAGAATTGTAGAGTCCATTGCACAGTTATGAACTGGACTGAGTAGTAGTTAATGTGCCGACACTCCTTGTGGCAAGCATGCATGTCAGAAAAACGTGTGCATTGTTTGTTTATCTTATGTACCCTGTGCAAGGGAAAGCAACTGAACTTTGATCCATTTTTTGATCACACATACGATAAGCTCATCTGAGAACTAAGCTGTTTTGAATGAAACTGAAAGCAGTTACTGTAGCTCAGCACTAAATCAGGAAACTTCCTGTAGAAAATCCAATATAAATCAGACCATGACCTCATGTTGGATTTGGATGTTCTTTGAGTAAACAGACTGATAGAATATCAGTGTTATATCAGGTTGATTATGTATTCCCCGTCATTGTTTCCCAGCCGTTCATAAAATAAAGGGTATTAAATGGTTCCTGGCTTTTAGGAAAATCCTATAATTGGTAGATTGTATGGAGGCTGTTCACACTCGCGCATCTCAAAGAAAAGAAGTGGAAATACGTCTTTATAGAAGCATCCATTAAAAGTTTTAATAGGGAACCAAAAGAGGTTCCTCTATGGCATCGATCCAAAAAGCCTTTTTTTAACACCAGATTTTTTAACAGCATGTTTAGCCTTTTTGTTTAGTCATTCTTTACCCAAGCTGCCTTGTACTGCACAAAGTGTTTTGCTATTGAATGAGAATAATATTTCACTGCCTTTTTTGTTCTGTTGGACTCAGCGGTGTCTGGTTCCCGTTGCTTCCTCTCTCTGCCCCTGTGTGGGCTAAACATGATTGCAGGATACACAGACTGGCATTGTTTAGTGTTTATATCTGAAAGAGAAGTGTCGACGCTGCTGTATGTTGCGCTTTGACCTAAGGGAAATGTATGGCTGACTGTTACCTATTAGCAAGTATGTGGTGCAGAAACATTTGGATCTGTTGAGTCAGCAGTGTCCCTACTGAAAAATACAGACAAAAGACACAATAAGTCCAATACAAGTTAGTGTTTCTATGTTTCTATGAAGTAGCTGAAAAACTCGATTGTGGTCTGTATGGTTCCAGATTTTTTTTTATATCATTGAACTTGATATTACTATTTAATTATATACTTAAAAAGTGACAATTAAGGTAAAATTACAGGTGGAATAAGTTGCATTTTCAAGGTGTGGGATATGTTCAACAATAAGTGAACAGACAGTTCTTGAAGTTGATGTGTTGGAAACAGGAAAGATCTGCAAATATAAAGAATTTTGACTTTGATACTGATACCCAAGTAGTATTGCAATGCTCAGTACTAAATCGTTAATCTGGCTTTAAATTAAAAGCACTCACCATTGTCTTTGCCATCAAATGTGTTTTTTTTGTACAGACATATTTCCACAGTTTTACAGTTTAACTAACATGTCTGTTCTTTTTTTAAATGTAATCTCTGTAATCCATGCAGAACTCTTCACTTATATGTGAATAACAGCTTATTTGTTTAGAAAGTATCTGAGCAACTTTGGAAAAGGTCACATTGTGGTGGATTGATGGAGCAAAACGACAGGTCTTGTGTGGTGTTCCCGATAATCAGTGGTTAGAATGTACCAAAAGTGGTCCAAAGAAGGATAACTACTGAACTCACATCAGGGTCATGGTCACCCAAGACTCTTTGATGTGGGTGGGTAGTGAAGGCCAACCTCTCTGTTCTGATCCCACATTAGAGCTATGATACAAAGGTATCAGCACACATGGTACATTGCAGCTTGCTGGGCAGTGTTCTGCTGGGAAACGTTGTGTCCTGGCATTCATGCAGATGTTACTTTGACATGTACCATCTACCGAAACACTGTTGCAGACCAAGTTCAACCCCTCAGTGTGCCATGCCATACTGCAAAAATTGTTCATGAATGGTTTGAGGAACGTGGCAGAGTTTAAGACATTGTCTTGGCCTCCAAATTCTCCAGATCTCAATCTAATCAAGTATCTGTAGGATGTGCTGAACAAATTAGTCCAGTTTGCAGCAGCTACATCTCACAACTTGCAGAACTTGAAGATGTACTGCTATTACCTGCGTGCCAGATAACACAGGACAAGTCTTGTGAAGGCCAGGCCTCAGTGGGTCACAGTAGTTTGATGTCCAAGAGGATCTGCAAAATAGTTGGCAGATTTTAATGTTGTGGCTGATCGGAGTATATTTCTGTTGTGTTTGTATAAATCTATTTATGATGTTTTTTTTTGTTGTTTTTTTTTTTGCCAATTTTTATCCCTTTCCCAATTAGTAGTAGCCAATTATCCCATCACATCCTTTAGGCCTCTCCCCATCACTTTTGCAATGTACCTGACTCTAGGAGGGTGAAGACCAGCACAAGCCTCCTCCATTGTAAAAGAGGCGGTGTATTGACTTCACATGCATCAGAGGAGGCTATTCTAGTCTTCCTTGACTCTTTTGTATTGCAAGTGATTTGGAGTCCTAGTGAATGCATGGTTAATTTCATATCATTACACTGGGGGAAAATTGGGTTTAAATTTCTTTTTATGAAATAAGAATTTTTGGCACATTTTAATACTTTATTTTAGCAACAGTTCCAGCATAAGTAACATTTTTTGCTCTTTAATGGGATAAATCATCAAAAATGAAAAGAAAAAATGGATTGATTGCAAATTTCTTGTTTTGATCAAAAATCTGCAGATTTCATTTGTGCCTCCTTAGAACATATCATTGAATTAATGTTTTAATATTTAAAATGACTGATTGATTGTTACAATGAAGACATTCATGCATCTTGATGAATTATTAAACTCTTTAAACTGATCACTTTGTATTTTGAAGAGAATTGGTTGTGAAATCAGTATATCGAGTGTTAGCCTCTTGGTGCAGAGAACATGGAATTAAGACTTCTTCAGTGGCCTACATCTGCCATACAGGCCAAGCAGAGATGCTGCCCATGAACTGTTCTGGGGCCAGCTGTTTGTATGCACGCTCCGACACTGACGTAGCTGCTTCAGGGTTTTGGCTGACAGCTTGGTGGCCTGGCTCGTCTCAGCGGCCCTGACTGACTGCCAGTGGAGGTCACAGGAAGGGAATGAGAGAAGCTCCTCTAACTCATCCCTGCCTCGTGAGTTCCTTTTTTCAAACATCCATACACCACATGCAGATTTATGTTTGAGCTAACTCGTGATATATTTCCTCATGTCATGAATCAGACCTTATTGGCTTGGAATACATTCAGTGCTGATCTGTTGATGAGTTTGTGACCGTATGACATATTGTCTATAAAAAACAGACAAAATTTAGGCTTCAAGATGACTTTTACTACTGTTATTATTTGAAATATGTCTACTGTTGTCTATTTTTATGAAGGTGGGAAGTTGCACAGTGTGGGAAACCACAGAAGCAAGCCAGAGTGAGATTATTTCACAACTTATGAGGTGTGTGTGGTAGTTTAGGCATGCAGTTTGTAAGATGCTGTTGGGTAGAGGTGGGTGACAAAGCAAAATATCATATCGCAATAATTCAAGCTTTACAAAATGTGCATTATATTTATTATTTCTGCTAAGTAAAAAAAAAATACAACCAAAAATAAATTCAGTGATGAATATTTAACATTTACATGCTGTGCAGCCAATCTAATCCTCATAAACAGGACTAATACTGCTCTCATTTTAATCAAACATGAATGGAAGTGTTTTAACCCCCTGGAGTCTGAGGGTATTTCAGGCACTCTGATGTAGTCTGACATGGCTTGACTTTTTTACAAATTACACCCATCTAAAATATTTTTTACAAAGTTTGACTTTATTAGTCATAAATCTATATTTTGATTAAATCTGCTTACCAAAAACTATTTTCTAATGATATATTGTGAAACAACACATCTAAACATTTCTAGTCAAGACTTTTTAGCTCTGAGCTGAATGAACAGGTGTTGGCTACACACTGGTCATTACAGTTTTTAGAACAATAATGTGTTTTTATTTTTAAAGCTTAGTCTTTCTAGAAGTCTTTCTTGAAGTCACATAGAATAGATTCCAGGCCATTGGAACCCATCAGTGGAATGTCTGGAATTGCTATGTCAATATAATATGAATGACAGGTTGCGTCTTTTGGCAGGAAAATATGTACATCTGTCTGACTCGCTCTCGCAGACATATCTGCTTATTTAAGCTCCTCTCACAAGAATAAAAAATATATATATTCTGATTCATGCTATATATGTTTGAAAATTAGACCCTTTAAGGTTTCTGGGTATGTTTAGTTTTGTTTCTAGGATAAAATCTTGCAGAGTTATATAAGTGTTTGTTTGTTTGTTTGTTTGTTTGTTTGTTGTTGTTTTTTTCATTAATAATCTGCCATCAGGAGAGCCGACTCCAGAGGTTAAGTACAGATCGTATCTACAATATGCCCAGAAAAACATAGTGACCTTTTGTGATGTAATTTATTACAATTATGCTGAATATTGTCATATTGCCCAGCCTTACTATTTAGTGGATGTAAGCTAATGTTAATTGTTGGCTATACTGGTCACAACATTAGTAGCAAAGGAAACAAACTCTGTACACCAAACATTGTCTGTAGTGATAGATTTTTTTTAAATGAGGTGAAATTCAAGTTCACTTTAGCCAGCCAAGATAAAACTACAGTATTGTTTAATGTTAAAATTCCCTCCGGCTTATGTTTTACTGTTAGTGATTACCCTCAGGTAGCATAAATGATTAAGGGCTAAATGCAGTCTAAAACACTCCTAACTCTTAAAAGTTAATGTTTTCCTCCTGAGAACCTATAGTTAATATATCACAGCTCTAGATGTGGTCCAGAGTGCCAAGTAGTGAGTTCACAAATCTTAGTTTAAAGCAGTGCTGTTATTTTCCTTTTTATGTTCACCTTTTCATGTTTTCGTTCAGAGCTTCATACAGAATGATTCACAGCATGATGAGTCAAAATCCTTGTGTATCCTGCTGTGTAGATAAGACTGAATTTTTGCATGTTTTGAATATGAAAAAAAAGACAGCATGATGTGATCAACATATCATTTGGGTATTTGCTTGTGTGTTGCTAATAATGTTAAATAAGATTAATAAAAAGATGTTGAGCTCATTTTCTCCTCCCTTCTCAGTTACAAAGTGACAACCTGTCTTTGTAGATTAGCCATTTTTAAACCTTTGAAATTTAAAGAGAAATAAAATATTTGAATGTCTATTGCTAGCAAGTGTGTGTCAATTCTTTATTCTAATGAAGTGTTGATTCTTATTCACATTAAAAGAAAATCAAAAGAAAAGGAATTTGATTTGCTGATTTGTTCCAAGAATAAAAAAAACAGTCATTTAAGAAATTAAGTTCTGACCACAATGCACTTCTGTCAGAGGATACAGTTGCACATGCTAATTTAGGAGTGGGTTATGGGATGGTCATTGAGAGGGAAAATGTTCCTTTATTTTAAGAACACATTTTCTTAAATTCTTTACAATCTCTCACAGTAAAGATGATGTCTGAGTGCCTATTCTGCTGCTGTGTTTGTGATGTGCATTGTGTTTTTTATGTGGACTTCAGTGTGTCTGCTGTTTTGAGTTCAAGTCAAGAATAGCCTGCACGCTGTGTATTTTTACAAAAAGTTTCTTCTGAGTCAATTACATTGTGGCCTATATTTTTCATGTGATATCAGTGATAATGCAAAGTGAGAGACTTGTGTTGCTGTTCAGGCACTGAAAGGTGAAATGACTTCAGTTGCTGAAGGTCATTACCATGACCTGTAAGCTTCCATTATACTTTAAATGTAAATAAAGAAGCTGATTAGGGTTGTCACAATACCAGAATTTGGATTTTGATAACGATACCAAGTGTAGTATCTACCAAATCGATTTTATGATTATAAATGAAAAACACTCAACACTGTCTTTAATGGCAAATGTTTATTTATTTATGTACAGACACATTACAATTTAACTAACATAGCATTAATTGATTACCGAATGTGAGGACTAATACGTTTTAAAATACTTTTGGTTCTTGTTGCAACTCTCAAACCATTTGTTTTGATTAATTACATTTTGGGTACAGTTGGATTTTTGCATGTGGTTTGAAAGAGGTCTGCGAGGAGTTAAAAGGGCCAAGGGCTTCAGCGAGACAAGACGAGACTCAGACTATGGCCTGGCTTTGTCCCGTCTCATTACTTTTACATTATCCAGCCTCAGCTGCCATCACATGCACTCCCACTCGCCCTCCTTCCTAACTGGTCTTGGGAAGCTCACTACAATACAGGTTTGTGCTTAGACCTGTGTTTTAGACCTATTCATGGGTTTACAACTGAACCAGTACAGTCTGAGGCATCGGTGTCAGTCTGTTAATTAGGGCTGCCACAAACGATAATTTTTATAGTCGACTAATCACCGATTAATTTTTAAGATTAGTCGACTAATCGGATCATGTGTTATTTGAATATAAAACATACAGCTTTTTGCACTAGAATGCAGCTGCTATTATATAACTATCTATAAAATCTATAATTAGATTTCAGCTCTATGTTAACTAAAAATAAAAACAATTAAGATCATAGTTCATTAACCCTTTAATGAAATATGCAGCCTGTTGCAACAAACAATTATTTAACTGTTTAGCATAAAGTGTAAACGTAGCACTGAAACGTAACGTTAGAAAACATTAGCATTCCTATACAGACATGACTGTTATAACCTTGACAGAAAACACATGAATGTGTACTAAGGCTAATGAATCAAATCGTCATCGCCAATGTTAACTTTTACAGCTCTAAATATGAGGAAGCAGCAAGTTAACTCTCTGTTTATGCTAATTTTAGCAGCTAACTAGCAATTTAGCTTACCAATATGACGGTCCCTCTTCATCATTATCACAATCAGCCACAACAGGCTTCCTTTTCAGGTGCTCGTGCATTGCAGTTGTGGTGCTGTGGAAGGCAAGTTCTGCCTTGCAGATATTGCATTGCACACGTTTCTCTTTCATTTTCTTAAAATGATCCCACATTTTTGAGCTCCGTTGCCAGCTAGCCATGATAGCAGATAGTGATGTGTCGTTCGCGAACGATCCGGCTCTAAGAGCCGGCTCTTTGAAGTGAACGATTAGAACTGGCTCCACAATGGGAGCCGTTTTTTTCCTTCAGTATCTCGCTCACAGTATCTCGCTCGCTTCTTCATCTCTAGTGGTTCAAAACTTGTATTGTTCACATGTTTTTTTTATCCTTCATAGTTTTATACTTTAATTTAATAGCACTGTAAGTGATACTTGTGTTATGGTGCCTTTTTGTTATGAAGCTGCTTTAATACTTTTTCGAACTGTGGTGGGTATTTGTATTTAATACAGAGAGTTCTCCATCTCTAGTAGTTCAAAACTGGTGTTGTTCACATGGTCTTTTTTTCCTTCATAGTTTTATACTTTAGTTTAAAAGCACTGTATTTGATTTGTATTGTGGCAGCTTTTTTGTTATGAAGCTGCTTTAATACTTTTTCGTATTGTGGTGGGTGATTGTATTTATAACTGTTTAATTTATTTTATGTTTTTTTTGTGGAAGTGGTGCTATTTTGTGATAATTGAATAATTGGTTATAATAAAATTTTTATTTATAAAGCATTGTTATGCAGCATTTTTACTCATCACATGTGCTTAACAATGTCAATAATGAAACAAAATGTTATAAAATTAGGTTTAAGCTATTAATTAATTAATAATGTAAAAAATATATATGGGGAGCCAAAAGAGCCGGCTCTCCACAGTAAGAAGAGCCATTAGAGCCGCATCTCAAAATAGAGCCGAAAATCCCATCGGTTACCACTACTGCGCATGTGCGTCAAGGACAGAGATGCAGATGCAGCAGTTTGGAGAGAAAAAGAAAGTAAAAAAACAAACAAACGACACATCGACTATTAAATTAGTCGCCGACTATTTTAATAGTCGACATAATTGTGACTAGTCGACTAATCATGGCAGCCCTAGTGTTAATTCAACATTGATTTTGTAATGTTATAGTCAATTACAATCTGGTACAATGTTACTCATAGACATATGTTTTTTTTTTTAAATCAAAATAGTTTTTAGCTATAGGTTAAAATTAAAAACTTGCCATGATTTTTACCCCGTTATGGAAATAGTTTCCTAATCACATTTTTGAAGTCAGTATGCATGAACAATATATTGCAAGTTGAATTATTTAATTCTAAATAGAAAACAAAATGACCAGCCCAATATTGAATGTATGATTGGAACAGAAGATTTTGCGGTTTGTTGCTGCTGATTGGTGTAATGTAATCTGAATTTTACATTATATTAAGTACATTAAAATAGTTTGTTTAAATTATCAGTAGTTAATTGGTATCAGCCACAGTTAATTATTGATTGTGTCTGACCTTCATATTTGTGCATCTCTGGACATCAGTGTTTAAAATGAATGCTTCCTCACATCAAAATAATAGAATTAAATGTGAAATTCAAGATTTTTCCATGAATTATGTTTTTTTTTATAGAAACAATCACATGGAGTTGGAATGAAGTCACCGCTAGACCTGTTAAAACTGCATCCTTTGAAATTCCTTTTAAATCCATGTGTCTTTTTGCTTGTGTGTGTACGTTTTTATATATTGGGGAATGTAGGCCATGGTGTGTGAGTGTGTTGAGAGTTGAAGTGATTTAGGTGGAGGATTAGTGCTGAGCAGAGATTGAGCACTGGGTAAAGGCTTGTGTTTCTCTCCACTGAGCCTTTGAGGGGATGTGCAACTGAACAGATCCATCACAGCACACACACAAACACACACATGCACGTGTTTACTGCATGAGAAGGAGGAACTAACATAAATATCAGTCTGAGCTAAACCAGACCTCCCAGAACACTAAAGCACACCGCCTGGCTCTCAGAGTGATGGGGGAGGGTGTGTGTGTGTGTGTGTGTGTGTGTGTGTGTGTGTGTGTGAGAGAGCGTAAATGAGTAGTGTGTTTTAATGCTGGAAGTGTAATAGTTAATGCATGATGTGGAAAGAGTTTGCATGAAGTTTCTATGGTACCAGTACAGTCCAGTGTAAGAAAAAAACTTTAATATTCTCCCCTTATTACTCATACATTCAGACAGGCGTTTAGTTCCAGAGGTGAGTTCTAACTAGGACTTGGAGTCATTTAAACTTTCAGGTACTAGTATACTGCATACTGATAATACCAGTACCTTCAGTATTGATATTTGGATGATACCTAGGTGAAATGTGTATCATTACATACTGTGATGGATTACATACTAATCAAGAAACACTGACATGAATAACATTGTTAGAGTTGCATCAAAATCAAAACATCCAAGTACTCAAATTTGGCAATCAGTTCTACACACAGACATGTTCCTCATCAAAGAACAGACAGTAGTTAAACTGGAAAAATGAGTCTGTGTTCTATTAAACATTTAATGGTATAGACTATTTAAATTTAAAGCCTGAGTATCAATTTAGTATTAACTATCATGATACTACACTTGTTATTAGAATTGAATATTAAATTTCTGATATCGTGACAACCCTACATTGTATGCAGAGTAGGGGTTGACCCTTTTTTTTTCTCTTTAAGTCCCATACCAACATTGTTATTAATAGTAATTAAGGACTGAATTAAATCGTGTGTGTGTATGTATGTATGTATGTATATATATATATTGGGTCTCACTCTCAGATCAAGTAAGCAGAATCTGCTGTTTGTCCCATGCTTCCACCTTAAGATTTGTGGGGATTGCACCTTAACGCTCCAAAACTATCAAACACACCCAACTTTTTAAATTTGCAGATTCTGTGGATTCTTTTAAAACTACTAAAGATGTATATTTTTAAGCAAGCGTTTGATTGATGTTTATGACACACGGGTTTCGTTTTGTTTGTATTACTAGGTCTTACTACTATTAATGTCTGTGTTTTATTATGTAGCTGTATGTGTGATGTTTTATAATGTCATTGGAAAGCACTTTGTAATTCATATTTGTAGTGTTTTTCACAAGTTTACAATTTACAAGACTGCAGCTATTACAACTTACATTAAATATAGTTAGAACATTTATTAAAAGTGCTTTGAGCTTAAGATTTTGTTTATGGTTTTTTCAGTTTGATGCATTTGATTGGATTTACTCACAAATCACAAAAACCTTTTTGTGTCTCATGCTTTTGTCAAAATCTAGGCGATGTCCCAGCCATACCTAAAATGTAGCTGCATTTTATAAAATGCATTAGGGCTAGAAATAACAAAAGTGAAAGTATTTAAATAGGACATATGAATGCAAGATGCATGTTAAGTGATCTAAATAATTTCACAACAACAGTTGAATGTAATTAGCTACACATGTCATATAATAAGCATGTCACCCCGGGAGAAAACTAGGACGAAATGCTAAATGGCAAAATTCATAATTAAGCATGCACAATCCAAATAATGAATTATAAAACAAACATCTTTTTCTTCATTCTCATGGGCATGACTTGAATCAAATTTCCTCTGTATTTCTCTAATCACTTGTTTGTTTATAATGACATTTATCCAATTACTTATCATTATTCTGTTTCTCGTAATCACTCTGCATGTCTTTGGCTCTGCCCCTGTTTATACCAGTGTTGGGAAGTTAGTCAAGTACTGCCTGACAGCTTACGGAGGAAAAGTGTTTTCTGGATTAGTTGTTGTACTTTGTGGTCCATAAACAGACTTTATCATTTAATAGCTGGCTAAACATATTCCTTGTACTTCATTAAATGCATTTGGCAGAGAAACAAACATGTATGGCTTATGATCCTGAACGTATTCCCATGCCTGGGAAATAACACATTTTTGGAAAGATGGTCTCAACAAAATGTTCAAAGAGCTTGATTTACATTCTTCTTTTAAACAGTATAATGGCAGTTTTAATGCTGTTTTTCTGTTTGGTCTTACTTCTGCTCCTTTGCTCACACACATTGTTAAATGTGTTACAACAGCTTTCCAGTTTTGGTCATTTTTGTTTGTTGTACATATACACATTGCTCTTCTAAAATATGCTTGTTTAATATAGACATAATGAGTTTGGCTGCAACATTCAGCAGCTTTGCTTTGGGCTCTTGCACTTTCTTTGTTTCATTTGCATGTACCCAAGCATTCTTTGCCAGGCTCAAACTCTACATTATAAGCTTTTCAAATGCTGTTTTCAAAACATATATTTGTAGTTGCCTATACTTATGCTTAAATATGGCCTATACTTAAATGCAGTCCTTTCTGTTATATGAATTTTGAATACACCATAGATTAGAATGTTTATGCAAAGGCATTGGTTAAATAAAGGCTTTAGTTTAAAAATACTGCAGTGATATTTGACAGAAAGCAAAAGAATGATTCACTGTGATGAATGTCATGTCAGGTTGACTTGACTGCAAAAAAGAATCAATGAAGAGCATTGTAGAGCAGTGTGTTATTTAAAATAGGATCATGCTAATAAGGTTTAATAAAGCTCTAGGAAATACAGCACAGACTGACGCTCAATAGAACAAGAATGAAGGAAAAGATCTTCAAATGTAATTTGTTTCTTCAAACAAAGACTAGAATTGTCCAGTGTGTGTTGTGGTTCTCTGTGGTTCTTTATGGATGTGGACAATAAAAATGAAGACAGGAAGAATATTGATGCCTTCGATCATAGGTGTTGGAGAAGACTTTTGAGAAGATCTTGGACAGCAAAGAAAACAAAGATTCCTCAACCAAATTCCTCACCTTTCACTAGAATCCCAGATAACCAAACGGACAATCTCTTGTTTTGGACACATTATGAGGGGAACCAGCTCCCTTAAATAGGCAGTTATGTTTGGAACAGTTGAAGGCAAAAGAGGAAGAGGACAGCCAGCAACAAGATGGATGGTTACAATCACCCAAACAAGAGAAGGGATGTTCTGGAGAATCACCATATGGTCCCCAGGAGTCTGAATTAACTATACTGCACATCACAATAGTGGTGGTGGTGGTGGTGGTGGTGATGATGATGATGATGATGATGATGATGCTAAAAATTATAATAATAATAGCCTACAGATGAATAAAGCTCTAACTTAAGCATGGATTACAAGCTTGTAACAGGCATTCAGGTAACACATTATAGATCCATGACATACTTCAAGTAATTCTGCTTTCTTTTATTTACATTTATCTGTTTCATCAGAAATGATGACTCATTACAAAATAAACATGACTGTGAAAGACAAGTACTGTAGAAAATAGATTAGATCAGATAAGTAGATTTAAGCCTTTTTTTTTTTGGGTGGGATGTGGGATTTTTTTATTTTTTGCTGTAGATTTCTGAGATCTCTTGTTCTGCTGTGCTGTGGCTTAGGTTGCTGTGAATGTTGCTTCCCAGTAGTGATGGACTGCATAATGTGAGTGTGTGACAGTGCAGTGGAAGTTCAGAGCAGATCTGTGTGTGTCTAAAAATCTCTAGTGGAACTGCAATCTGTCAATGATAATGTTACAATACATCATCAATTATCAAATTTGGCAATCAATTCTACTTATAACACTTTCAGTACATTTCCTTTTGCTGCATTGTGCTGTATGTTGTTGACAGCTCTAGCGTTTTTCGATCAATTACAGAGAATACATTAAAAAAAATGTTAGTTAATCCATACAGTTTTGTAATTGTGTCTGTAATCAGTCAAACAAACATTTGCCATTAAAGACAGTGATGAGATGCATCAGATTGTGGATTTGGTATGAAGTATTAGGATACAACATTTGTTGTCAGCATCTAAATTCTAGTATTATGACAAGCCTGCATTGCAGAATATAAAATGATTGAGCCTCCATAAGCTTACATCTTTGTTCTTATGTATCTTTTAAACCAATAAATACCTATGTTATGGTGTTTTCCTTTGTATTGAACCAGGAGTTTTTGATATAGTATTATTCCGTTTTACTCACTGTTAGCCCGTCTTAGCATTAACCAAGTTTTAAAGCTCTCCCCTGTCGTGCTACCAGTTTATGACTGCATATGCCCACATATTGCTCTTTGTGTGATTTGTCTCAGCATGGTTTCACCTGTCTTGAGTAGGAAGTTTCACTCCATAGAGAAGTCAGTTCAGCCCTTACTGTTGCGGGGGTGCAGACTCATTTCCACAGAATGAGCAAAACAGTCTACAGTGCCGTTCAGAAGTTTGTATGAAGTTCCTTATTTTTTTATAATGTTGGCAGGTTAGTCACTAGTGCATGATCACAGCTAAACTTATGTAGGAAAAATTCCTTTTAATTTTCCTTATGTGTAACCTAACTTTATGGCTGGCCGAGCATGAGCTTAAAGCAGTTTACTGAAATTTTGCCCAGAACCACCTAAATGCTCCAATATATAAAATTGTGGCTTAGTCACCAAATTCACATTCAGTGATTGCTTTTATTTAGTAGACATTTTCCTGCAAGATATATTTTTACTTCTATAAATAATACGGTTTATATATGTCTGACAAACTTGATCCAGATCAGTTATCACTTAATTTATCATATTAAATCAAGACCAAGGTATATTGAACAGCAAGTTCATATGTATATATACAGCAAATAAAGATGTTTTTAACAGATGTCACAAACATATCTGTGCTGACACTAAAGGACAAAATACCATTTACAAACAAAACAAGTTTCATTTCTTCATTTGAAGTCATTAGCCATTGATTCCTAGCAGTGGAGTCTCTAGAATAGAAAGTCAGGTGGGGCACAAATTCTGTGGGCAGCATCCCACTCTTCAGTGAAACTACAAACAAACCTACTTGCTCAGTTAATTCAACCACAAATGCACCTCAACAATGAAATTCCAGAATGCATATTCCGGTGTAGTGTGATGCATCCCCTGTCTGGAGCACGCACGCTAATTACCGGTGGTATTCCTTTACCTTTACTGTAGTTATTGTGACCAAAGGAACTTAAATACAATCCATTCCAGTAATGAATAAAGGAAATCTTACTGAGGTAAGATGACAGTCTCTGTGTTATCTAACTGTAAACTTTGTTTAAATTCTCAACATGATTCATTATATTGTCTTACTAGCAGCAGCTAACGTTTACTGTGATATTTGAATAGCAAGCTGTGTAGCAACGCTGATACCATAAACGATATTCACATAAGCTCCTGTATGCAAATCTTTCATTTTTATTGGCTGCTCTTCAGCATGGGGCCAGCATTAGCATGCACCGCAGCTCATTATTGAAAGCATGTTGCACATGCCCAGTGTTTTCTAATGTTCACTTGCTTAGGTGGATGCTGACGGGCCGGCCCCATACTCACTAACTAAATGAAGACTGCTGAGTATACTGACCTTATGTAACATGTACAGGAATGCTGTAAATGTGTTGGGAACTACTGTCATTTACATCTACATTTCATCTATAAGTCAAAAACACAACAGTGTTAGAAAATAATATTTAAATAAAATAAATTGAAACAAAATAAATGATTGTGACACACTGCTCCACAGCGACATCGGACCCACCTCCCCCTAATGTATAGACATCCCTGATTCCTAGTAATTGTCAGGTTTCATTAATTCAGACCCATCTTTTTCATCTAGTCATGCTTGAACAGTCATATTGCAATCATTGTGAGTGAGTTATTCATTAACCTAACCTCTTCATCTTATCTTATCATGCTGAACAATAAGCAATCTGATTAAGTCAAAATAGAGACTGAGTGCTCTCCACCCTCTTTCTGCAGGAGGCATGGCTGTTTGGGCTTTGGCTTCCAGTGCCCAGAGTCCCACCAAGGCACTAGTGGACAGAGTCGGCAGCTGAGGAAGGGAACTGCTTGCTGGGCCGTAATGACGAAGAGACAAGGGTGGCCCTGCAGGTGGAAGTGAAGAAGTGTCTAGGAAGAGGGAGGAAGAAGATGGGAGCCAATGCCTCCAGCTACCCACATTCATGCTCCCCTCGATTTGGTGGAAATGCACAGACACAGCAGACCTTCATTGGTGAGTATTTAAATGTTAATAGCCTGAGTATCAAATGCTTGTCCTCAGTCGGTGTAGGAATGTATCTATTTGTTTTTGTAGAAATACTGATCAGTGCATGTCTGATTGTAGGAGCAGCACATTATATATTTCTCTACTGGCACAGTTTACTGATTTCTGTGCTCTGACATAACAACTAAACCTGGTAATTATCTGCTGAGTTGAATAAGGTCTGCTTCATCACTAAGATCACCAGACTGTGCAGGAGTTCAGTCCTGCAGAGCTGGAGTTCCCCACCCCTGCTCTACACTGTTTACAGACAGAGTGCCTAAACAGTTTAGACTGCCA
Source organism: Crenuchus spilurus (assembly GCA_036984385.1). Taxonomy (NCBI): domain Eukaryota; kingdom Metazoa; phylum Chordata; class Actinopteri; order Characiformes; family Crenuchidae; genus Crenuchus; species Crenuchus spilurus. The sequence goes on from BRDA01010027.1 coordinate 20,835, forward strand.
CAGAACCTCACTCATTAAACTGTGAGTCATCTAACATGTCAGGGAAGCTTTGATTATCAGTGGAAAAAAGTTCAAATCTAAAGGAAAAATGAAAATTTTTTTTCAGATGCAGGAAAGCACCAACAAAACCACAAGCGTCTGCCGGAACAAGTTTACATAGTTTTTTTTTTCTGCTCTGGTTGTTACTGTACAGCCCCTGAATGTGGAAGTGCTTTTGAGTTTTTTGTCATTGCATAACGTAAATACAATATGAGAATGCTTCCCTTTCAACTCTGGTATTTCAGAAATATCCTTCATAAACTTATAGATCTGCCTACCTGTGGGTTCTTCAGATGAAACACTTAATCAGGATACTTGATAGAACCCATAGCACTGTATCGATGATTAACCCAGGCCTTTGACATTCGCTGGCATTTCTGTAATGATTTTTAATTCCTCCCAGTGGAAAGTGCAGTTCAATTACCAGTGAAATGGGGCTGGAGACTGTGATTAACAGAGTGTCACCAGAACCATTAGGGAGAGAGAGCAGGATAATGTGCTGCTAAAGCCTGCATGAATGTCTGCTTTTTTAGAGGGAACAGCTAGTTATCAGGTCGACTCAGTACAGGAAGACGTGTCTGCAGTCTGAATGGCTGCTGATTTGGGAAAAAGAATCATTCTTCTTTGATGGGACATGGGTGGCTGGAGTTCATTTACAAAGCTCTCAATTATCTAGAATTCCTCAGTTGTAGAGCCAATTGTGTTATTTTTATGTAAAATTTCCAATGATGGAAAGCAGAAACCCCATTGTCAGGAGAGTTGGGACTCAGAAAGGCAATAAACAGTAATCTAATTTGTTAATTCATTCAAACTTTGAATTTTCAATTCAAAACTTAGAAATTGATGCTGGCAACATTCTCAAAAAAGTTGGGACAGAGGCAAGATAAGACTGAAAAGTACACACTGTTTTGGAAGGTTTAACTGGTGACAAGTGAGGTCATCTAGATGGAGTAAAAGGAACATCCACCAAAGGCTTAGTCTTTACAAACAAAGATTAGTTGTGGTTCACAAATTTGAGCCAGTAGAGTTGTCAGTCAATTAAAAGACAATGTTCCTGAGTTCAAGATTGCAAAGAACTTGGATCTTTCATCATCTACAGTTCATAATATCGTGAAAAGATTCAGGGAGTCAGGGGAAATCTGTGTGTAAAGGCTGTGGGAAGAAACTGCTGCTGAATCTGCGTGACCATCAAGCCTTAAGGAGGTATTGTTTGTGAAACAGTCATGCTACCATGATGGACATAGCCCCATGGGCTCAGGAGTACTTTGGAGAATCATTGTCACTTAATACAATCTGCTGCTGCATCCAGAAATAAAATCTGAAACTGTGTCATGCAGCGAGGAAGAATTATATTTTGTGTCAAACGCTGGTGAGTTCTCTGGGTCCCAAGTCATCTGAGATGGACCGAAATACTGTGGAAATGTGTTCTGTGGTCAAACAAGGCACTTTTCAGCTTGTTTTGGGTGGAAGATGTACAGCAGTGATGGCATGGGGGTGTATCAGTGTCCACTGCATAGGTGATCTGCATATACATGAAGGTACCATTGATGTGGAGGCTTGACTTGCCTGCCTGCAGTCAGGATCTGTCTTCCAATTGAAAGTGAATGGCACATCATGAAGAGGTGAATCAGACAATGGCAACCACTGACTTTTGAGCAGCTCAAGTCTTAAATACAGCAGCAATGGGCAAAAATTTCACATGCAAAATTATTTCAGTTTTATTACATTTTGGTGTTGGTACTTTTCTGGAAATGCGGTTTGTAAAACAAAACTCTGAAGTAGTAGCTTCTCTTCATGGACTCACAGACAACATATAACAAACTTTTAACAATGTAACATGATCAGTTAAATAAAACCAAGAACATCCAAACACACCAAATTACATTCCTTTATTTGCTATCCAAATGTCCGTGTTTACATCAGTGGCGGATGCTCTAAGACTGCAAGGGAAGCTCAGCTTCCCCTAAAATGTCAAAAAAATAAGTGATCAATAATATACTGTTGTGTGTACATGT
>BRDA01010027.1:22988-76697 GCA_036984385.1 Crenuchus spilurus
TATTATAGAGAGCTTTATTACTGCTTTTTGGCTTTGGTTCAAGCAGAATGTGAAACTTGAATTAAAAATGATAGTAAAATCATTCAGCCTCATTTGCCAACCATTCTTAAGAAGAAATTTCTTCTCAAAGCACAGTTTTCACAAGGATTCTGACATTCAAAAATGTTTTTTATCACACCTGCTCACTGGGCGCAGGGCAGGGCATTACATTATTCAACTAAGCCCAGGACAGGGCGCCAGTCCATTGCTGGGTGAACACACACGCACACACATACATGCACACTTTAGAGTAGCCAATTCACCTGACTTCCATGTTTTTGGACTGTGGGAGTAAACCGGAGACCCCGGAGGAAACCCACGTAGACACGGGGAGAACATGGAAACTCCGCTCAGATGTGAACTCGAACCCAAGACCTCAGCGCTGAGAGGCGAACGTGCTAACCACTAAGCCACCGTGCCGCCCCACATTCAAAAATGTTTATTATTATTATTACTATTATTATTATTATTATTATTATTTGGGATTTGTCATTCAGTATGAGCAGAATCTACATGCACTCAACAACACATTTCCCCTGTCATGTTTGTGCAAAAACAATTGCTTTGAATTTTCTTACATTTTATAGTTGTATAATATAGGATTTAAACATTTATGGAAAAAAAAAACAAAGATGTTGGTAAATAACTTTTTTTTTTTCACATGAATCTATATCTTCTGTTCTAACTGAACTTTGTCTCTCTTCTCATCCTCTCAGGAACATCGTTGTACTCACAGCAGGGTTACACTTGGGAGCCAAAGCTCTACAGTCTGGAACATAGTGGGCATGAGAGGCCACATGACCGTAAGAAGAAGAGCTCAGGTCTGGCCACCCTGAAGCGCAGATTCATCAGGCGCCGCAGGGCTGGCCGGTCAGCAGACCATGCCCGGCAGATGCGTGAGCTTCTCTCAGGCTGGGATGTGCGTGACGTTAATGCCCTGGTAGAGGAGTACGAGGGCACTGCCACCCTTAAAGAGCTGAGTCTGGCCGCTGGTCTGGCCAGACCCGAGGCCTCCCCTCTGCGCTCTGACATGGCTGCCCTATTCCAGCACAAGCACTGCACTGATGTGGACCTGGTCTTCCAGGACACCTGTTTCCCTGCCCACAGGGCCATCCTGGCTGCCCGCTGTCCTTTCTTCAAGACCCTGCTGTCATCTACGGGCGCAGCATCCTTGAGTTACGGAGGAGCGGAGGTGCTGCTGGACGTGGGAACTGTGGGTATGGATGTGACTCTGTTCTCTGCTCTTTTACACTTCCTCTACACTGGTGAGCTGGGCGCTGGAGGAATGGATGAGGCAGAAACACGGCTGGGGAACATGGACATTCTCCGGCAGCTCAGTGAGGAGTTTGGTATGCCAAATCTTCTGGAGGATGACATGAGGATGCTCTTTAACTACATGTGCTACTACGACTCCGTCCTCAGCTTTTGCTATGATCCTGAAATTGCAGAAGCATGTGATGGAGTCGGGGGGTTTAGTGGAGGGGGTATCACTGGAGGCAGCACAATTAACAGTATTGCTGGAAACAGTGGACAGTCTCCAACACTAGAGGAAGACCTCAGAGCCCATAAAGCCGTCCTTTCTGCCCGTTCTCCTTTCTTCCGGAACCTTCTGCAGAGGCGCATTCGTACAGGAGAGGAGATGACAGAGCGTACACTGCAGACGCCAACATTGATTGTGCTGGATGAGTCCATCATTCCACGAAAGTATGCTCGTGTGATTCTACACTCCATGTACACGGACGCTGTGGACCTGTCTTTGGTGATGCATGGCAGTCCCTCTGTAGGCAGTCTGAGTGAGGCACAGGCCCTCCTCACAGCCAGTGCTGGACGGGGTGCTACATCTGCACGCACTGAAGAAGCCATGGAGCTCTACCACATCGCCTTGTTCTTGGAGTTCACTATGCTGGCTCAGGGTAAGTAAGTTTATACACACACACACACAAACACACACACACATTTAGTTTTGGGTGGACAATATATAACAAAAATATTCAATCATCAAGAAATGGTCTTTTGAATAAAATTTTGAAGTCCAGTGCCCTACCATGCATTCTATAAAAACTGTAGGCTAGGGCCCTGAGTGCCTCAGCAGGCTAAGACGCTGACACCATGACCAGAGGATTGTGAGTTTGAATCCCGGTCATGCTGCCATCAACAGCCGGGGCCCAAGAGAGCAAAAATTGTCCATGCTCTCTCTGGGCGGGTAGATGGCGCTCTCTCTCCCTATCACTTGCACATTGCCATATCCGCTGGCTCAGGCGTCTACTGATTGATCCATTTGGAGCTGGGAATCCTGCGCTTTCCTCTGAGCGCGTTGGCTCTCCAGTGACGGTGTCTCAGCAGTAGTTCGAAAAGATGCGGTGGCTGCATCACATGCAACGGAGGAGGGTTGTGCTTGTCTTCACTCTCCTAGAGTCAGGGACATTGCAAAAGTGATGGGAAGAGTCCTAACGGATGGGATGGGCTAATTGGCTACTACTACATTGGGAATGGGATAAAAATTGGCAAAAACTTAGAAATAAAATTATGTTAAAAAAAAACAAAAAGTGCAGGCTAACTTGTAGTGTGCCTCTACGTTAGCTTAATGACATAGCATAAGGATTCCCATTGACTGACCAATACATAATAAAATAGCATCATGCTAGAGAAAGAAAAAAATGAAACAGTTTATTAAACATTTGAACAGGTTACGAATGAGGAGGTGAATGTCCCAAAACAGTTTAAACTTCATTTCAAAAGAGTTTGCTAACTTTGTAATAACTTACAGCTCAAGTTTTCTGGGTAGAACTTGCACTTGATTGTGAAATTTGTTTTGCCACTACTGTAATATAGCTTATATTACAAAAACACTATTTATTAAATATTTTAAATACAATTTTGGCAACCCAGGGACATATTTCAGTCTACACATAATGATGTTTTCAATTTTAAAATGATCTTGGAGAGTTTTTGTTCATCATCATAGAGTCTGATCAAAGGATAGCCACTGAGAACAAATGTTGTAGCAACAAAACCTAAAACTGATGTCTTGGTTTTCAGAGGTATTTGCACCGGAAGAGTGAATACTGTTGTGTAAGACTTAATTCTGTTTGGATCTTAAGGGATTGTTTGTTCTTGTGGCTAGATTCAGCGAATAGATTTTCCAGACTAACATCAGATAACAAGGATTTGTGTGGCTTTTGTTTGAGACCTTTGAGCCTTAAAGCTGAGAGAAAATCTTATTTGTGGATGTCTCAAGTCCTCCTTTAAGCCATCTCATCTTAATATATATCTATTCCCTTTTTTCCATTTCACAATACATACACATTTAATGGACTCTAAATGCAGTTTCGCCATCTCCTTAACTTTCTAGTGCTTCTCTCATTCTGTTCTGCTCAGTAATTTCCTACTTCTGGTTTCTGTTAGCTTTTGTTTATTCAGGCTTGACCTGTAGAGGTAGGTCACGGTGCAGGTCTAGAGGCAGCCTCTTTCAGGGTGTAAAAAAAAACCTCTTCTCCTCCCTCCTCATTTCCTTTCTTTTAGCTTGGTCTCATTTTCTGTGTGTGGTTTATTTTAAGAAAGAGGAGTACATTGAGTTGTTCCATTTGAGAGGTCGCATTGGGAGTTTTCTTTGTTGTTCATGCGAGTTGATCACAACTCTTAATACTTAGCTTTTCTTGTGTTAATGTATGCTAAACAGAATGAATCTAATAAAATATTTGACACTATTGTGTGAAGGTTTATTTTTCCAGACATGCAAATTAGATTAGATTAGAGATCAGCAGCCATCCATGTTCGCTTCAGTGACCGTCACTGGCCAGTCGGTTCATACCTTTCTGTTGTAGATAAGGAAAGAGGAGACAGTGAGGTTGCGACTCTCGCTGAGACTTCTTGCTTTGATTGAGAGACTGAAAATATGATGCTGTCCTTGTTCCACCTTAATCCATTACAGATAAGGAGGGATGGATCACTAAACTATATCGGGACTTTACCGCGAGATGGTGTTAGTGAGCGTTTTCCTAATATATAACGCAGGGATATACCTCACAATAGGCCAGAATTTTACTCTTGTCAAGATAAATCAAGATCCAAGAAAAATCTCCATTTTTGGCATTTGTTCACACACTATCTTTTGGCTTAAAGCAGCCAGTGTTTTCATTTCAGGTTACATAAAAACAGTGAATCATCAGTATGAAGACTGATTCCTGCTGTATGGTTATAATGCTTTTTAATCATGTATCAATCCAAAATGTCCATAATGAGACTATATAGACCTCTTTTGGTGTTCTGTGGTATCGGATACCAATATGTTAGCAGCACATCCTTTAAGCCCTGCAAGTTGTGAGGTGGATTGGACTTCCAGAACATCTTGCATCTGCTCAGTTGGAATTTAGAGGCCACTGTCTGACTGGGCGCATCACGCAAGCCTTGCAGCTTCAGAGATGCTCAGGCCTGTTCATCGACTCAACTCTGGTTGCATATTTTTCCCCAGCATCCAACACATCGTCTACAAGAATGAAGTGTTATTTTACCTTCTAACATATCCCAGACCTTAACATGCACCATTATTATGAGATAATCAGTGTTTTCTTCAGCTCTGAGTGGTATTAATATTGTGGCTGGTCAGTGTATGTATATCCCAACCCCTATGTATATAATTCAACGTGTTGCATTAAAGCAGGAGGAGTTACTTATTTCTTACAGGCTTACTGAAGCCTGTAGTATCAGATAGCACAGGTTCACCTGTTAAGGCTTGATGGTTTCCTTTATTTACTAAAGGAACGCTCAGGTTTGGCTTAACATTACTCCGTGTTTTGGTTGAGTTATAGACGACCTCTTTGGGCATTAAGGGTCATCCATGCCAGTGTTCTTTGTCAAAAGAAAAAGGTGTCATGCGTGTTGACCAATTGCATTATTTCAGGTGTTGCCCAATGTCGGAAGTTTACTTCTGTGACTTTTTTATTGCAATGCTTTTACAGTCTTTTTAATAGTCATTTTACAGTCAAATAACCATTTGGTGTTTATGATGACATCAGTGTAACAGTCTCTAAAAGTAGTTTATAAGTCACTAATAAATATGAGGTGCAATCACATAGGACTGGAAAGCAAAGTATTATCTCTTCCACTTCAGTTTTTGAATATAAAAACCTCATTTCCTACTCTAAGTTCATAATGAGAATGAAAATGGCTTCAGAGAATAAGTGAGAGAAGGTGAATTTGAGCAAACAAGTAAGATGAATAATAAATCATTTTTGTTCTTCCTTTGCCCTTGCTAAATCTTTTTAGATTATAAAAACACACTTAGTATTCATAACTCAAGCCAGTTAAACAACTCCACCACTCTTAATGGTGGAATTGTTCAAATTGTCTAACAGAGAATGTGGTTCTTTCTCTCTAGAGAGGCTACTCAGGTGCTTGTCCAGTCTCTGCAGGCTTGACTACTGCAATTCTCTTCTGGCACTTGTTCCTATGTGTGCCATCTGATACAGAATGCTGCAGCATAGCTCATCTGCAACCTACCTTGGTTCATTCATGTTCACTCCACTGCTGCATTCATTTCACTGGCTCCCTGTAGTGGTACACATCATATTTAAAATGCTAATGCTTGCCTACAAACCTCAAAATGGACCACCCTTCCTACGTGACTGCAGTGATCAAATCTTGTTCCATACCTTGAGCCCTTTGAGCTTAAAGTTCAACTTTGCTTGATCCGCCATGCTTTAAGAGGCAGGAAGGACTAGCATCAAGACTTCTCGTGTCCTGACAGTTTTCCTAAAATCAGATTTTAAAAAGAATAATATATCAACTTGCTTGCAGTACTGCAATATTTTAAATCATATCACCTGTATAATATGCATCATGTTGCCAGTCATTCATAATAAAGTATTTAAGGCTTTGGGGCTTAATCTATTTTTCTTTTTAAATATTATTAAAAATGTGCTTGTGACGGACCACGAGTGGCTCAGCAGGCTAAAACGCTGACACTATGATCATAGGATTGTGAGTTTGAATCCCGGTCATGCTGTTTGCCATCAACAACCGGGGCCCAAGAGAGCAAAAATTGGCAGTGCTCTATCTGGGTGGGTAGATGGCGCTCTCTCTCCCGATCTCTTTCACACTGCAATGCCCACTGGCTCTACTGTTGGTCCATTTCGAGCTCGGAATCCTGCACTTTCCTCCAAGCATGTTGGCTCCCCAGTGACGATGTCTCAGCGGTAGTTTGAAAAGAGGTGATGGCCGTATCGCACACAACGGAGGAGACTTGTGCTTCACTTCACCCTCCTAGAGTCAGGAACATTGCAAAAGCGATGGGGAGAGTCCTAATGGATGGGATGGGCTAAACTGGCTACTACTACATTGGGAAAAGGATTAAAAAAATGGGCAAAAATGTGCTTGTGACTGGTTATTTTTAAAGTAAGTGTTTAGTTTTTGTTATAAATACATTTTGTCTGTCACATCAGATTTATTTTGATGGGTGAGGAAGTATTTAATCATTTTCTTAAAAGTCAGTCTCTCCAGGAAGTACTCAAAAAATGGAAATGAGCAAATGAGTCTGTGTACAAAAACTTAAAACCTGTCTTAATTATATCTTCTAAAGTTTCATGTTTTAATGTAATGTATATTAAAAGTGCATCTTCTGATGACTTTACATTGCAGACACTAGAGGAATTTCATCACATTTCCCACCACCTGCACAAACACATCATTGTCCAGACTTTATCTTAGTCGTACAGGCTCTATTGCTCACTCACGCTACTGTTGACATGACAGCTTCACCCATCACACATTTCCTTTGTGACCTATAAACAAAGAAAAAAAACACTTCCCCTCATTATAAAGTAGTGCAGTTGACTTCTTCTTTCCTTGTCTGATGTGAGTACTTCTGTTCCAACAGCAGAACTTGTAAGTTTAAATAATAAAAAATATATTATTTAATATTGCAGGACTGAACTTGGAGTGGAAGTCGTTTACAATTCACACATTTATCACAAGCGATCAAAATTTTTTAGATTCACAGATTTTAGAAGCAGTTGTTGAATGCAGGGGAATAAATAATTATAAATGAGTAAAAATCTGTAATTCTTCAGCAGTGAACTTTATAAACTGAGCTTTGCTTGATTTCTCTGTTCTGTTGGATTGATGTTCATATTTTGAGAGGCTGTGATATATTTTAAAGATGAAACTTGAACTGAAATCAGTAGATATTCTATAAACTTAATGGGGGGAGGGGGGAGGTACAGCAATATCAATACATTTGAGTATTCCAATAACACGTTTTGTGATATTGTATTGATTGGTTTACATGTAAAGATTTGTGCTAGGTTAAGATTTTATGTTGTGTTTAAACCGCAGAGGGGCAGCCGTGACCTGGTGGTTAGAGTTCTGGTGTTGTGACTGAAAGGTTGCCGATTTGATCCCCTCATGACTGAAGTGTACTTGAGCAAGGCACTTAACTCCCCAACTGCTTCCTGACACCATGGATAGGGCTGCCCACCGCTTCAGACACACTAGTTTGTGTGTTTCACTGCACAGATGGGTGCAGAGGTCAAGTTCCATATGCAATCATATTGGCGAAGTTGACTCTAATCAAAGCTAATCTAGATGGCAGTGTATTATCTTCAGCCATTAGTCACTTCCACTAATGGAAGAGGGTGCACTGCTAACATTAGCAATCTTAGGGTTTTTCCTCAGATAAGATTTAAAAATTAGTCATCATCCAGTATGTTTTTAATGATCAATATTGAGAAAGCAGGGCTACTCATTGCTGATTATACAATACCAAAATCATAGTGTTTTTAGCACCTGTTAAGATATAAAAATAAAGTTACAATTATTGTTGACTTGAGATGAAAAGATAAGTTTATCAGTCATCTTCATCTCCCTGTAGAATGGTGACTTTGATACTAGAGGAAGCTCATTGGTCTATCGCAGTCACACTGATAAGGCTGCCTGCAGATTTGCCATTTGTTGTTTAGCAGCCTCGTGAGCACAGACTGATTATTAAAAATATTCGGCTCATGTCAATTATCTAAAAACATCAATAATTGGTTGACCACTTAATCTGATTCAAGACTTCATTGGCCAAGTATGTTTGTACATACAAGGAAACATCTGGGAGGTGTTTGGGTTCAAAACTGAGTCTGGCATCATAACTAGGCTTATGTGCTGTGGTTTCTCATCACCGTGAGGGTGTAGGGAAATAAGCTTTTGTGCTAATCAGCCTATGACCATTACAACATGACAATACATCACACTTACAGAATCACAATATATCCCACTATATTGAATCATAACCCCTGTATCATGATCATATTGCCAGGTTCTTGTTAATATACAGCTCTAATACTTAGTACTTATTTACTTAAGCTAGCAGTCTTCATACTTCTTCATAAATGTTCACCGTGCCTTATATTTATAGTTTTTTTTGTTTGTTAATTAAGTAGAAAACTGGGTATGTTCTCTTCTACCAATGAAAATAGCAGAAGTGTCTGTCTTTCTTTTTTTTTTTCTTTCTTTCTTTTTGATCAATTACATTTCAAGCATGCATAGTGCAGCCCTGGGAAAGTTGGAGAGACCCTGCTCTAGATTTAAGGTTGATACAGATCACTCAGCTTTATATTGAGAATGTAGATCTTTTAAAGTTCTATATAGCCCTGTGAATCCCAATTGGCTAATGGAGAACAGAGGCAGTTTCTTTCATCTCTCTGGCATAACCTCCAAAGCAAACCTCCAAAGGAAAAGCAAGGATTTACCCTTCAAAGGCTGCGTGTGTGTATCTGAGTGCGTTTGTGTGTGTGTGGGTGTGTGTGTGTGTGTTTGTGTGTGTGCATGCGCGCATGTGTGTGCACACATGCTGGGTGCCAGCTGTTAAGAGAGATACAGAGGAGTTAAGGGAATGTGTTAGAAATAGATAATAAAGGGAATATAGGCATCGGGGTTACAAGGATATGGGGGGAAATGAAGTAGCTGTAGATCAGATGCAGTAAATGTGAAGTGAGACTGGGGCAGGTAGAGGAAGAAAAGCTTTGGAGGGGAAATGAGGAGGAGATGCAAAATCCATTTGTTTCACCATAGTCTGTTTACTAGAGATAAAGGCAAACCTTGATTTACCTTTAATCAACTTGAGCAGCCACTTAAGGACACTTAAAACTTCATCAACATTTAAAATACAGTGTTCATGCAAGAGCCAAAAAAGAATTGAAAATGACGCTTATGGTATGTATTACAGCATTTCCAAAAATTAGAATATTGTGAATGTCATTATTTAATTCAGAAAACTGTCATATGTTATATTCATTACACATAAAATGACGTTTTAAGCCTTTTTCGTTTTAATGTTGTTACTGTTCCAATTGTAATTTAAGTCAGAATGAATGTCCCAGAGTGGTTCAGTAGACTAAGGTGCTGTCACTATGATCTGATGATCACGAGATCGATCGATCGCGAAATCGAATCCCATGTCATGTTGCCTGTCCGGGTCCAACAAAAAAATTGGCCATGCTCTCTCTGGGCGGGTAATGCCTAGTTCACACTACACAGTTTTTTTTTAATCTAAGTTGATATACACATTTGCTGGCTTCTATTTTGTCCTAAAAATGGCAGCAGCAACAAATATGCTGGCTTATAGCCTACGTGATGTACACTGGCTCAAAGACAGCGCGCTGTATTGCACACTCATCGCACTGGCTATACTGTTCTGACAAAATGTGTTTTTGGACAGCAGTCAGGAGTCTGCAATGAAAAATTGCGTAGTTCATGACCCCGTGTCGCTGACCAGTCATGTAGTGTGAAAGCCACAACAACTGAAAGACTTGCGATTACAAGCTCAACCAACTGTGTACTGTGCACAGCACAATGACTGAAGACTCAACAATGTGCAGTGTGAATCAGGCATAAGATGACATTCTATGATGATGCCAGCTGGCTCAGGCATCTGCCAGACGAGCCATCAGAACTGGGGATCCTGCGCTTTCCTGTGCATTGGCTGCCTGGCGACGATGCATCAGCAGCAGTTTGAAAAGAGGCGGTGGCTTGACTTCACATGCATTGGAAGAGGCCTGTGTTAGTCTGCACCATCCTAGAGTCAGGGACCTTACAAGTGATAAGGAGAGTTCTAACAAATGGGTGGGTCGACTGGCTATCAAACACATTAGGGAGAAAAACGGGTAAAAAAAAAAAAAAAAAAGCCAGAATGAAATGTGATTCTGGATTTTTAATTTATGACCTATAGACCAATCAACATTAAAACAAAAAAGGTTTGAAATGTCACTTTATGTGCAAGTAATATAACATTAATTATGAAAAAAATGACCTGTTTCACAGTATTCTCATTGTTTGACACTAGAAGCTTTGCTTATTTTGACGCTTTTTGCAGATGTCATTTTATGATGCATACGTTTCTGATTTGAGTGTGGAAATTTACCACTTGTTTACTTTTCAGTCTGAGGTGTTGGGAGCGTGTTTCCGGCACGACAAAAACGCATCGTAACAGCAAAGTGCATTCTAAATCATCTTGTCTATTTACGATAGGATTCTTGTTTTAAGCCTCTGGTGGCGAAGCTGTTTCATGTTGGCACTGTGCTGCAAGAACTCCAAGGCTGAGAGATGCTGAAGTGGGACTCTACGTCTCTAGCAGCAGAAGTATTAGCCATTAAAAATAGAGTCAGAAAAGAGGCATGATGATTAAGTATGAGAGTGCTGTGGTGGAGATAAAATTCCCCTGCAGTGAGGTGATACTGAAGCTGTCTCACCATCTTGCACTGGAGATGTTTTCAGTATGGACCAGGGAGGTGACATTTAAAAACTGAGCTTCTGCTATTGCCAGCAGCTGACAGATAGTTGTGTGTGTGTGTGTGTATGTGTATGAGAGTGTGTGCACTTGCCATGCTAATCTCCCCCACATCATGTTTCTAATACCAGAAAGATTGCCTTAAGCAACACTTATTAATATAAAAAATGAAATATATCTTTCATGTTCCTGTAGCTGCATTTTCATAACTTTCCTACATCACCTGACCATACATCCCATGTCACTAGTTGAAGCTTACTTTGAATAGATTAACACCCAGCAGCTTCCTTCTCTCCTGTTCATGGCCACAGTGTTTACTTTAATGTGGAGTATGTGGGTCTGGAATGGGGGCAGCTGGAAGCGAAGCCCGGAAGGTGTGAAGGTATCAAAGGCATTGCTGTGGGTTGGTAGTTAATGGAGTTCAAGCAGCACCCGCTGTTCTGGTATGTGCTCCGATTTGAGAAATGTTTGGGAAATTGGTTCAGAGGAGGGGGGTGGTGTGCATGGAGGGGTTGTAGCTGACTAGGACTTCAGAGTGCAGGATAGTTTCTTCCACTCTGAATCTGTGTCATTAAATTCTGTCTGGCCTTATTTTTGATTTAGTCTCCCCCAGGCCTAAAAATGCTTTTGATATCACATATTAGGGATGTTTTTGTATATAAAATTATAATTTTTATAAGATAAGATAAGTACTTTATTAATCCCTTGCGGGAAATTCATTTATAAATATAATATATAGCATATGTTCCTGTTATACGGTCAAATTACACACCTAGTGTAGAGTGTAGTAAAAGGCATGAGATTGGGCAGTCAGATGTGAGGAAATTAGAATGCTCTTTATCATTTAAATTGAACTTTGTTATTATTAGACCTGTCATAACTAGAGTTGCAAGAATAAAAAGTATCGAAAGGTACACAAATTTGACAATTCTATACTCTATCTTTCAATTCTTTCTTTGCTTAAACCTGAAGTATTCAGTATGGAATATAGAGATTACTTTTAAAAAAGAACAAACAAGTTATTTCAACTATAAAAATTGTGTTTGTAAATGGAAATAAACATTTTGTATTAAAGACGATGAGTGTTTTTAATTTATAGTCAGAGTATTGATTTAGTATTGAGTATTGTGAAACTACAGTATATCAAATTCTGATATTGTGACAACCCTACTCATTACAGTACCAGTCAAAAGTTTGGACACAGCATCTGGACATTCGGTGGTTTTTCATTATTTAAACATTGTCTGCATTGTAGATTAATACTAAAGTTATCCAAACTATGAAGAAATACATATGGAACTATTTAGTAAACAAAACAGTGTTTGTTAAACCAGAATATGTTTATATTTTGCATTCTTCAAAGTAGGCACCTCTTGCTTAGATGCCAGCTTTCTTGGCATTGTCTCAGGCCTAGTCCACACGTAGCCGGGTATTTCTAAAAACGAATATCTCCCCTACATCGTTTTCAAAAATATCATACACACGAGATCGTTTTAAGAAAGAGTGTTGTCATAAAGACGCCAAGCGCATAGATGGCAGTGTAACACAAAGCTAACGCCCATGTCAGCCAATCAGAATCTTTCAAAACAGAAAAGTAAATAACAAAAAACTTCTCCTTTGCTCCTCCTCGTATTGGCGAAGCTGAACTTGTAAAAACAAACACGCAAAGAGTGTTTGAATTAACATAAAAATGAAAAATTATTTGCTGGCGTTCATCCTTCCACAGCAAGGCAGTCAATTACAGTGGTCGCGCATATGACATCACAGCATCATTTGTCGCAGATTGTGATGTTCTGGACTGTAAAACACCGTTTTCATACGTACACACGTAAACGCAAAAACTGAGTTTTCCAAAATCTCCACTTTGGCCGGAGTTTTCATAATCATTTGTTTTTAGTGGTGTAAAACTGCGTTTGCATGTGGACGAAAGGCCCAAACGCATAAAAATGTATGCGTTTATTGAAATATCCGGCTACGTGTGGACAAGGCCTCAGTCAGCTTTATGAGGTAGTCACCTGGAATGGCTTTCAGTTAACAGCTATGCCTTATCAAGAGTTCATTACTTGCATTTCTTGCCCCCTTAATGTGTTCGAGACATCAGTTGTGTGCCTACTTTGAAGAATCTAAAATCTAAAACATATTTTTGCTTTGTTTAACACTTTTACATGATTCCTTATGTGTTCCTTCATAGTCTGGATGACTTCAGTATTAATTTACAATGGCACTGTATGTAATCAACGGCATTATCACAGAGGTGTTAACAGTGGACATCTGGAAAGAGAATGTGCAAACTTTTTCACTTTCAAAAACATTCAGGATTTGAAATCTGAAAGCCCACACAGTGCAGTTTCAACGAACTCATGACAGGCAGGCTTGTTTGCATATGTTCACATTTGCCTTGCCTCTGGGTTGGTTTGCCAGGTGCCACAACACATGTCCCAACACAAAAAGCTCAAGTTTTTACTATAGTTACATAAAATGCTTCAAATGTTAAGATTATATTGTTAATTGTGGTTACATGTTATAGTAAATCAGCTATTGTTGATCATTAATTAATCATTATTAATAGCGATTGACTTGTCACAGTGTACATTATATGTCCAAAAGTTTGTGGACACCCCTTCTAATGAATGCATTGAGCTACTTTAATTTGCAACCATTGCTGACAGATGTGCAAATGTACACACAGCTTGTCTAATCCCTGTAGAGAAGCACTAAGTAGAACTCTGGAGCAGATAAACATGAACCTATTGGCACCATGCCAAATGCCAGCATTGAGCTGTGGAGCTGTGTTCTCTGGAATGATGGTGCTCGATCCAGTACTTTTAGGATGAGTTGGGGACAAGGTTCTTGTCGCTGAATGCAGAACACCTTCCATGGACAGGAGGGACCTTTACTTCAACAAAATCCTTCTTTAATACCCATAATCTCAAAAGAAACAATGAATGAGCAGGTGTCCCAATACTTTTGTCCATGTAGTATGTGATACAATGTGATAAGCATGCACTTGATGTTATTCTGTGCAGTAGTACATGGGCTGCAGTAAAGTGTTATTGCTTTGGCTTCATGTCTTTGCTCAGACAGCTGTTAGGTGGGTGAAACTCTGACCTGCAGGTGATGATATGAGCAGGGGGCCATGGTACTGCAAGTTTTAGCCTTTGAAAAAGCCCTGGATTATCTTTGGGTTGGTGCTGGCCACATTCTGTGCTTACTGCTGCACAGAATGATTCATAGGTGTTGAGCTATGGCTGTGCAGGGCTGGGTCTCTGCAGCAGACTCGGGCTGATCTTATCTCTCCCCTCTAACCTTCTGTCCTTGTGCAGTTAATATGTGCAGGAGGTGTTCAGATGCCCAAAATCTAAAAATACAACCTTCAAACGTTGAAAAAACAAGATTAGTTTATAGCACTGTCCACTTTTAAGTAGAAAAGTATTAGTAATAGAGGTGTAAACCTCTGGTGCTGATGAGAGTTGGATCTGATTATGATTCTTTAGTAAATGTTTCAGTGCAGAATGAAATGTCAGAATTCAATACACTTTGATTTTAATTGATTTATTTTTGTTTTTTACCCCAATTTTCTCCCAATTTGCTTTTATTAGCCCAGCCCTTTTGATGAACTTTCCACATCACTAACAGTGTCCCTGGCTCTTGGGAGGGGCCAGATGAGCACATGTGTCCTCCGATACAAGTGACATCAAGCCCCTTTTTCTAACTGCTGCCGATACATCACCACCTGCAGCTATCGTGTATGGAGGAAGGCGCAGATCCCCAATTCTGATGGATTGCCTGGTAGACGCTCAAGTCAGTTAATATTGCTTATAGTGCTCCATCTTGCCCAACTGAAGAGAGAGCATGGCCAGTTTTGCTCTCTTAAGGCCCCAGCAGTCGCATGATCAGGATTCAAACTCTTAGAATCATAGTGGCAGTGTCTTAGTCTGCTGAGCCACTTGGGGACCTGATTTGAATATTTTGATGCATTTTAGAACATGTGACTTGATCAGCTGTTTACACATTAGTGGGAAATACATAATAATACATTATGCTAAACTTTCAAGATGTTTTTTCACAAAAATAGGGTATATATTTTAAGATAAGATAATCCTGTATTAATCTCACAGAGGGGAAATTTGCAATGTTACAGCAGCACATGAAAAGGACAGATGAAACATGTCAAAAATATATATACAATATATAAAAATCTATATATTCAAAATTGCAGAAAATAAAAAATAATACAAAATTGCAGAAAATAAAAATAAAAAAATATTAAAAAAGAAAAGATATATAATCTAGTCTAGTGAAGCTGAGATCAGAGGAAATGTTGTTTCATCATCAAGGTAGATACTGTACATTGTCGCTTGAGGTGACTAATGCCTGTCTCAAATTAGGGGGGAGGGGATAATTCCAGATTGTTTGTGTACTCACCTTTTTGTGTTACCTGGACCTATTATAGCACTGCTATGGCATTGGTTTGTAAAAACAAGCCCGAAAACCCATATGGACGGGCCATATAAAGATCTACAGGTCGACAAAATTTTCAAAAAAATCATAAAAAATCTATATCAAGAAAAGTATTGATCCTAGAGACACAAAATTGTGAAAAAATGTCCGGAAACCCCATGTTTCTATATGCATTTCTGTATGTATATATGGCTAAGGGCAATACTTTCACCACAATTTGAGAAAATTTGTTTTTGGAGCTTTACTAGTGAGAAATATCTCGACATTCTACCTTGTGTCTGGATTAAATTGTTTTCATACTTTACATCAGTGTAAAGGGCTGCTGAGGGACAATCTTTGATGAAATACCAACTTTGTTTGTCTTTCTGATGCAGAGTACCACTTCAAACCTGTATAACTGCTTGCCTTTTCTTTTAAATTCATATGTGATCATTATTTGAAAATATCTAATGCTACTGAAGTAAGTCTCATTTAGTACATCTTAAGTTTAGGTACTTCTAGCTGTTTGTAATTCCTTGAGTCAGTCTTGGAAATTGTTCTTACTTTCCATTGATTTTAACTGGTGATTGTATAGAAAGTAGAATAGTTATAAAATAAGAAAGATGGCATTTAGACAGACCAGGAAAATTATATGAGACTGTGTATACAGAGTGTTCCTCTGAAGAACTCCTGGTGTTCTTCCCACTAAGACAAATGTGATAGAGTGCTTGATCAGTTGCGGTTATTACAGAGGCTACATTGGAACTTTGAATATGATTTGTTCATAGTCATGTGTAATATGTAACTAGATTACTAAGAAAGCTCAGTTTTACATTGCCATTTCATTGTTTACAACTTAACTATATTTGATGGAAATAATTTGCCAAAACCTTTTGTGTGGAACAGATTTTTGTGGTACTGTGACTTCATTGTTGTTGATTTTGATGAAAATTATCACAAATGTTTTTTTCTCAAATACCTTGAAAAGGATTGTCAAAAAGCCTATTGTTACTATTAAAGTTTAATATAAACATATGGTTTCTGGTTATTTTAAGCCAATTTGCAGGACTGTAGCTGCAACCATTCATGAAATACTGATGATTATCAAAATATTACACCTTACACTCTTTCTTGATTCTTCTACATCTCCGTCCATATGGGTTTTTAAGCCCATATTATCTATATTATATACCATTGTAATTGGTTTTATGTATATTTTCATTTTTTGTGGGTACATGGCAGATCTGGTGACATTTTAAAATTAACCCCCCCCCTACTCAAATGTCAAAGCTGTCTAGAAAAGCAAGAGTATGCTTAGTAGTTACTGTCCAAGTTGTTCACACTATCATTTTTGCAGTCTTTTTAGCAACTACACAGTATGTTTGTCTCCGTCCCTCAGGTTGTGAGGACATCATTGTGGAGAGCATCTCTCTTGAGTCCCTGGTCTCCATTCTGAAGTGGAGCTCCCAGCCTTATGGATCAAAATGGGTACACAGACAGGCCATGCATTTTCTTTGTGAAGAGTTCAGTCAGGTCATGACTTCAGAGGTGCTCTATGAGCTGACCAAGGATCAACTGCTGGCTGCCATCCAGTCAGACTATCTGCAGGTATGAGTCTCCGCTCAATGATGACAATGACATTTTAACACTGCTACTGTAATAATGGCATTCTATCAAATTGTGTTTTTCTATTTATTTATGAATGGCATGTCGTTCATACATCAACCTTTTACTCACTGTTTATTTTCCTTTTTGTGGAAGCAGCAGACACCTGTTTTTATTATTATTATGTGTACTGTATAATAGAGTGACCTGATGACCCACTTTCCACTGGGTTTTGTAATTAATCTGAGCTGCACCTCCTAAACAGGAGCTATCTGATAAACTCACCTTTGTGTCAATGCAAAACATTCTCATGGTTTAAACTGGGCCTCCAGGCATAAACCCACACACAAACACCCACACTCACACACACTATTGAGAGGTGTTACAGATTTTAAGGCCTTTAGACAAAGTCTTTCTACACTCAAAATACAGTATATGTCCAAAAGTATGTAGACATCATTGGTTTTATAAGTCATTGGTTATTGATATGGAGGTTGTCTCCTTTTGGTGCAGTAGCAACCTCTACTCTAAGACTTAACACTGCATATGTTGGGAACATTGATGTGAGGCTTTGATTGCATTCTGCCACAAGAACGTTAATGAAGTCAGGTAATGATGCTGAATGATTTATTTTAGGGCTGGACAGTAATCTAGTTGCCCTTGTCAATGATTTCATTTTTTTTTTGGTTAATTTTTTTTATACTTTTGCCACTGTGTATTCATGTACTGTCTCTTTGAGAATATACTACTGCATGTGAAGTCATGCCCTGTTCAGGTTGCAACATGCAGAACTCAATCTGCCAAGGCAACGTAGCAACTCGAGCATCTTCTATCAAAGCAAAATCCCACATTCGTCATTTAGAAACATTTTGGCTTTAGTGAAGATGAATAGAATAAAAAAAGAACTGAATAATCCTTTATTAATTGTAATTGAGATAAAAAGTTTAATTAATTATGATATTGACGTGAGCTTATATTGCTTAGCACTAATTAGTTCTGGATCACAAACTCCACTCCAGTTCATCCCAAAGGTACTGGATGGAGCTCCATCACTCCAGAGAACCCAGTACCACTGCTTCACAGCCTAATGCTTTTGGGCTTTATACCCCATCTAACTGTCTTCTTGTATTCACCGTGTTGACCTTAGGTTCAAGTGTGGTGCTCCAGAGCATCCCTTTCTATGGATTTTATGAGCATGTTTGAACTCCTATATCAGCAGTGGTGCACATTAAAGAAGCTTCATTCACTAATTATAGGAGATGTTTGCATACTTCTGGATATATAGCAAACAATGAAAAGGTGCCAGACACACAGAGCAGGTTGAGGAGCCAGTGTAAGAGATACAGTGGGCCCATGCCTCTGCACCAATCTGTCATGTGAGTCTCAAACCATTCAGCCTGTCTTTGTGAAATATGAGGCCGGTGATATTCCTGTGCTGTGTCTCTCTGTCTCCCCGGCCCTCCCCACCCTTTCTTTCACAGGCGAGCGAGCAGGACATTCTGAAGTATGTGATTAAGTGGGGCGAGCACCAGCTCATTAGGAGAATGGCTGACCGAGGTGAGATTGCTGTTCCCAATGACCCTACAATGTTGCCCCCAGCACACTGGATATTTCTACCTTATCTCAAATACAGGCCCACTTAGAGACTAGATAATACACCACATTGACAGATCTACTGGCCATTACACATGTGCACTGCACATACAACATGTTTTGTTATTTTATATATTTTATTTATGTAGATGTTTTGTTATTTTATATACAGCGCCACTAAAAATTTAGAACATCATGAAAAGTACATTGTTATTCATGATATAATAAAAAAGATAAACTTTTATACTTTATATTCATTACACAAGTGACATTCCAGGCCTTTTTTGTTTTACTGTTGGTCAGTGTGACTTATTGCTCATCAAAAAATTTTTTTTTTTTATCTTTAAAGTTTACGAAATTACTATTCAACCACTTTCAACATTAAAACAAAAAGTATTGGATTATGTCACACTATGTGTAATATATATAAAATATGACAGTTTACCTTTTTGAATTAAATAATGAACACACACTTTTTCATGATGCATTAATAATTCGGAGCTGTGCTAGTAAAATTACTTGTATTTACATACATTTTAGAAATATAAGCACACATATATGCATATCACGTTATATAGCTTTTCAGTATTTCTAGCATAAGCAGCTATTTAATTTTCTATTGTATTCTGTAATAATCCTTGTACATTTTTGTCAACTTAATGTGCCTTGAAATTTGATCACATCTCTAGTACGAGGCATTCTGGATGTGAATTTCGTTATAGCTTTACTCTTAATGCTAAACAGCAATCTTGATTCCTAGGTCTCTATAACTGCTCTGTTTATCATGTTGGATACATTGATTTGTATCCCTATAGCTTCCTACTAATTGTAACCTAAGAAGTTGCTTATTGGAATGATTTTCTACCATTTTATGTAATTTAATTCTAAATGATTATAATGACATGGGACACTGTTGATGTGAGTATCTGCTCTGTTTCTGTCAGAGCCTAACCTGCTGAGTGGTACAGCTCACAGTGTGAATAAGCGTGGGGTGAAGAGGAGAGATCTGGACGTGGAGGAGCTGAAGGAGATCCTGTCTCTTCTACTGCCTTTTGTCCGCATGGAGCACATTCTCCCAGCCAACAGTGATGTCCTCGCTGATGCTGTGAGTGTTTGTTTTTGTATGTGTGAGCGCACATATACTGTATATGGTGATTTTCTCTCCCAGTGAATGTTTATGGAGAATTTTGTTATGCAGGATTATTGATATTATAAGTATTATCTCCAGATTTTTTACCAGTATGTGTAAAAAAGTGATTTTAATTATTAGTTGCTAGCAGACTTGACTGATGAGGCATATCATGGAGGTTGTATCGGACTAAGTACCAAATTGCCTTCAGCATCGGTCTTTCACCCTGTTAGTCAGTGACAGCTGAATGGAGGTGTATGTGGATGCAGTGTCAGTGTTCACTGTGTTTGAGATGTCTGTTCTTGCTGCAGATGAAGCGAGGCCTGATCAGCACTCCTCCTTCAGACATGCTGCCCACTGCAGAGGGAGGCAAGGCCAATGCCTGGCTCAGGCAAAAGAACACGGGCATCTATGTGCGCCCGCGCCTCTTCTCTCCCTATGTGGAGGAGGCAAAGGTACAGCTGTTTTCTTCCATACATTACATGGACATACTCTGGTTCATCCACTGCCAGACTAGTTTTTCAGTTTTAGAAACAGAGTTACTTGTGTTGGCATCACTCACATTGAATTTATCTTTTCAGTAAATTTTACTTTAACATTGTTTCAGGAAATGTATTTAATCTAAATGCAAATTAATGTGATCATTAAGACGTCATTACAAAAGTCATTTGTTTACAGTTGTTTAATGTGGAACATCATATTCTAGAGAAATGTGAAGATTTTTTTCACAATTTTGACCATAGGAATCAAATGTTTATTTTCAGTAGTTTGATGTATCTTAAAGCCTACATCACAAGAAGCTGTTACATGATAAATAACATTATGGATATGCTGCTGGATAGCTGAGACATCGTTTTTTGGGTTTGGCATAATGTGAATTTTTGTGTACAGAAGGCAGAGAGGCAGATGCAGGCTGTTGTATGCCAAAGAAAAATGAATTTGTTTTACCAGCATCAGTGTTACATATAAAAGTACTGAAAACATCTAAGGTCACATGTCATTTTGGGGGAAAAAATCCAGCGTAAATAAAATTATGTAGAAATTTGTGGAAATATTTTTTTATATACAAAGCAAATAGTAGTGTGTCAAAAATGTACTGTTTAAGTTAGTACAAAATTAAAAATATATACACTACACACTAGTGCAGGGGTTCTCAACTGGTCTCAGCCTGGGACCCACATTTTCTCATGGTCATTAAGTCGGGACCCACTTTTATATACAAATTTATTTTGAAAAATAGCCTTCAAAAACACATTTAAACATACATATGCATGTAAAGAGATTTCAGGGGGGACAAGACTGGCTTGATTCGGGGGGTTTGAGGGGGTGCTGGAGCATAAAATAAATTTATATTGTTAATAAATATTAATACATTACTTATAAATTATGATATGATTATAATATACTAATAATAACTTGTGTTATTAATAATAAAATAATAAAATTTATATTTATGATATTATATTTATTATTAATAAAATAATACATTACATATTATTAAATATTTATAAACTGTTAAGAGCATGTAGCATAAAATTATCACCCAGTTCTTTGCCTCCGAACTTCATCACAAATTTAAACAGAAGAGTAACCAGCAGTGTTGCCAGATCTCGCGATAGAAACAAGCAGCCAGCTCTATGAAAACAAGTGCAAAGTAAGCCCAACTGGCAACCCACCACAATCGGTAAAACAGAGGCCGCTTTTAAACAGTATAAAGGTAAATATTTATTATGACATCACACACAAACAACACAAAAATTATGCTAAACACTTAATAAAAATTTGGCAGGCTATGTAGGTGGCTATTTTTTGCTCATTTCTTTGTTTTGAGCCATTGTATTTTGGGGCACTGTAACCCATATTTGTTAGCCTCAGTGTGCAGATTTTTTGTGCTTCTCATCTTTCGCTTTGTTATGGGGAGCTGGGAGATAAAAAAGTCAAGCCCAAATAAGCACCTTCACGTTCAAAAACAAGCTCAAAAAACCACAACCCGCCACTCACGAGATTTGCAAGCGACTTTAGAAAAAACAACCCCAACGATGCTTATAATAAGCAGACTTGGCAACACTGATAAATGGTGGTTACCATGGCAACTAGAATGCTGCACGTAATGGCTGCACGTGTCTGACACCTGTCTCTCTGTTTTCAATTTAATAGACGAGGACAAAATCAGATAACTATTTTAATGGTTTTAAAATTTATTTATTTTTTACAATCTGTCTACGACCCACCCAAAAAGTGTCTGCGACCCACTAGTTGAGAATCGCTGCACTAGTGCATCTCCAAAAATTAGAAAAAGAGAAACTCATGTATTTAATATTCAATACATATAAAAACCTTTTTGTTTTAAAACTGATAGTTTTAATAGTAATTTACTAAAAATGAAATATTCAAATAATATTGTTGATTTCTGTTTTTAATGAGCTATAAGACATACTGATCAACAGTAAAACAAAAAAAAAATGCTAGAAATTACTTACATTTTAGTGATGTTCTATTTTTGGAGATGAACTATTGTACTGTCATAAAATTCAAAGTAATACTTGTTTTTATACATACATGTATGTTTTTTTTGTGTGTGTGTGTGTGTGTGTGTGTGTGTGTAGTCTGTCCTTGAGGAGATGATGGTGGAACAGACTGATCTGGTACGACTGAGGATGGTGCGCATGTCTAACGTACCTGACACCCTGTACATGGTCAATAACGCTGTGCCCCAGTGCTGTCACATCATAAACCATCAGCAGATCACAGGCAACCAGACTTCTGCCCCGTCTGTCGTGGCCAATGAGATTCCAGGTGAGAGTGCCAGGTCATGGTCATGACTAACATGTTCATTTCAAAGAGAGTACTTCATCTGCTGTCTCAGCCACGCAATCTGTTTAGCAAAGACGTTTATGGGACATGACTTAGGATCTGATGTTCTGTCAGGTTCAGAGATGATAAGAGACATCCTGGAACTGAGAGCCATTTAAGTGGATAAATGAGAAAGACTTTGATGGATGTGAAGAGACAGGAGCCTAAAAAGTCCATCAGAAAGTCATGAGCATCCTGTCCTTGAGACAGATGAGGAGTTTGCAAGTGCATGTGATGGCTTGTTCAGTAATACAGTGATTAAAATTTCTGACCATCATTCTCTCCTCCTTCTCCTCTTCTCTCTCTCTCTCTCTCTCTCTCTCTGTGTGTGTGTGTATGTGTGTGTGTGTCTCAGTGCCCAGGCTGGCAGTGGTGAGAGAGATGATTGCCAGACTGCAGGAGCTGAGGCACACAGACCAGGTTCAGAGAGCGTATGCTCTAAACTGTGGGGAGGGAGCCACAGTCAGCTATGAGCTGCAGCTCCGTGTGCTCAGAGAGTTTGGCCAACCAGATGGAGCTGCAGAGTTACTTCAGGTGAGATAATGATATGCTGACAAATAAAATAAAATCAAAACTAGAGCTGTCATTGTTCATAATATAAAAACGAAAAAAAAAAAAAAAAGAATCTCTTGGTTATTTTGATCATTAACAGAGTGAAAAAGGCTCTGATAAAATGTGTGTGTAATATATACAGTATGTGTGTGTGTGTGTGTGTGTGTGTGTGTGTATATATACAGTCATGGCCGAAAGTGTTGGCACCCCTGAATTTTTCCCAGAAAATGAAGTATTTCTCCCAGAAAATTATTGCAATTACACATGTTTTGTTATACACATGTTTATTTCCTTTGTCTGTATTGGAACAACACAAAAAACAGAGGGGAAAAAGGCAAATTTGACATAATTTCACACAAAACTCCAAAAATGGGCCGGACAAAATTATTGGCACCCTCAACTTAATATTTGGTTGCACACCCTTTGGAAAAATAACTGAAATCAATTACTTCCTATAACCATCAACAAGCTTCTTAGACCTCTCAACTGAAATTTTGGACCACTCTTCTTTTGCAAACTGCTCCAAGTCTCTCATATTTGAAGGGTGCCTTCTCCAAACAGCAATTTTAAGATCTCTCTACAAGTGTTCAATGGGATTTAGATCCGAACTCATTGCTGGCCACTTTAGAACTGTCCAGCGCTTTGTTTCCATCCATTTCTGGGTCCTTTTTGAAGTATGTTTGGGGTCATTGTCCTGCTGGAAGACCCATGACCTAGGACGCAAACCCAGCTTTCTGACACTGGGCCCTACATTGCGACCCAAAATCCTTTGGTAATCTTCAGATTTCATGATGCCTTGCACACAGTCAAGGCACCCAGTTCCAGAGGCAGCAAAACAACCCCAAAACATCTTTGAACCTCCACCATATTTGACTGTAGGTACTGTGTTCTTTTCTTTGTAGGACTCATTCCGTTTTCGGTAAACAGTAGGATGATGTAGTCGGATCTTGGTTTCATCTGTCCACAAGATGTTTTCCCAGAAGGATTTTGGCTTACTTACATACATTTTGGCAAACTGCAGTCTAGCTTTTTTATGTCTCTGTGTCAGAAGTGGGGTCCTCCTGGGTCTCCTGCCATAGCGTTTCATTTCATTCAAATGTCGATGGATAGTTCGAGCTGACACTGATGCATCCTGCGCCTGCAGACAGCTTGAATTTCTTTGGAACTTGATTGGGGCTGCTTATCCACCATCCGGACTATCCTGCGTTGCAACCTTTTATCCATTTTTCTCCTATGTCCACGTCCAGGGCGATTAGCTACAGTGCCATGGGTTGTAAACTTCTTGATTATGTTGCGCACCATGGACAAAGGAACATCAAGATCTCTGGAGATGGACTTGTAACCTTGAAACTGTTGATATTGTTCCACAATTTTGGTTCTCAAGTCCTCAGACAGTTCTTTTCTCCTCTTTCTGTTCTCAATGCTTAGTGTGGCACACACAGACACATGATGCAAAGACTGAGTCAACTTCTCTCCTTTTTATCTGGTTTCAGGTGTGATTTTTACATTGCCCACACCTGTTACTTATCACAGGTGAGTTTGAATGAGCATCACATGCTTGAAACAAAGTTATTTACCCTCAATTTTGAAAAGGTGCCAACAATTTTGTCCGGCCCATTTTTGGAGTTTTGTGTGAAATTATGTCAAATTTGCCTTTTTTTCCCTCTGTTCTTTGTGTTGTTCCAATACACACAAAGGAAATAAACATGTGTATAACAAAACATGTGTAATTGCAATAATTTTCTGGGAGAAATACTTCATTATCTAGAAAAAATTCAGGGGTGCCAACACTTTCGGCCATGACTGTATTAATATATTATAATTAACGTTTTGGTGAGTAGCTGAGGGACAGCTCCATCCATCAGGCTGTGCGGATGCTAAACTCTTCCTTCTCTGACACCCCCCCCCCCCGCCTTCTGGCCCCCACGTGCTCACTAACTAACTTAACTGGTCATTTCAAGATGTGTCAATTGCACTATTCACACTTCCACCAGCTTCTTCCACTATTCCTCCCATTTGTACATAATTTGGACCTCTTAATAGAACCAGTATGCACTCAGTCACTTTATCAGATCCATCCATTTTATTGCACTATTGTTCAGCCTATTATTTTTAATATTTATTTTTATGCTGCTATTGTCTAATTTTTTTACTTCAAATGTCTTTCTGCTGCTATCTTTTTTTTTGCTTTCATTGTTTATTTTTGCTGTAAATGTTAATGTTCATCTTTTTTTGCTGTAACTTGGGTATTTAACACAATTTCAATCCTCTGTATGTCCTGTGCATATGCAGAATTGACGACAAAGCTGCTACTACTACTACTACTACTAGCTGACTAGTCAGTTCAGCAGTAAACAGCCATGAGGAGATAACAAATCTTATTGTTCTATTTAACACAAAGCCCACATCACTTACTAGTGTAAACGTAAAATAAGATGAAACTCCACAAGCTGTCTAAATCATGCAGTGATTCAGTTTCATTAGCTAGAACATTGATTTTAAAACTGACACCACCATTTGACTGACAGGAAAAATGAAAATATAATGTGCTGTCTTTTTGTGCTCTCTTGGCAGAATCCACAAAAGTTCTTTCCAGAGGAACGTTTTGGGGATGAGAGTCCCCTCCTCAGTTTAAGAGCGGCTGGTCGCTGCAGAGTGAACAGCTCTCCAGCTATGGAATCTTTGTTCACAGACCTGGAAACTCTAGGGAGTCTAAACCCCCCTCTTCCTCCTCCTCCTCCACCATATCACCCTCCAGCCATACCTGCTCTGGCTCAGCACAGAGGTGGTTGGAGGCCAAGGGTCCCATTGCCCCCACCTTCTCGCTCATTTTCCTACCCCTGTAACCACACGCTCCTCCAGCAGAGAGGCTCCACCATGCCTAAACCCAGCAGCCAGGCCTACCAGCCCCCTGACCACAGTATGGCTCAGAGTATGGGGAAAGCCCTTCCAGCAGAGTCATGTGGGGTAGGTATCTCACATATATGTTGTCACTATAGTAAGAAAACTTATATAACTAATATAACTTTGTATGAGAAAGGGAAAGCAGTTGCAAGATTTGATTTTCATAACTTCTGTTAGTCCATTTTCATGAAATGTTTAACCATATAAAGGAAAACAAAACAAAAAGGAAAAATGTGTGAATTTAGTTTCTGAAACAGTATGAAGTTTTCTCATGACTGTGATATGTCTCCCACATTGTTACTTGTGGATTTCTTTTGTCTGATGGTTTTGTACCACAGGCCAAATTTAATCTATTATAAGATCGCTTTCAAGTCATTCATGACTTGGATGTTTAAATTTAATCTCGCCATTAAATATTGTTTGATAAGTGCAATCTGTAGTAAAGTAGTTCATTGCTGCCCATATATACACTATATTGCCAAAAGTATTCACTTACCCATTCAAATCATTGAATTCAGGTGTTCCAATCACTTCTATGGCCACAGGTGTATAAAACCAAGCACCTAGACATGCAGACTGCTTCTACAAACATTTGTGAAAGAATGGGTCAGTGAATGCCAATGACTGGTATTCATGGCATGGGTTTCCATGGCCGAGCCGCTGCATTCAAGCCTTGCATCACCAATTGCAAATTAAAGTGCTGGATACAGAGGGTAATGTACGCCACCACTGGACTCTAGAGTAGTGGAAACATGTTCTCATCTGGCAATCTGATGGAAGATTTTGGGTTTGGTGGTTGCCAGGAGAATGGTACTTGTCTGACTGTATTGTGCCAAGTGTAAAGTTTGGTGGAGGGGGTCGAGTATGTTTTGGGATTGTTTTTCAGGAGTTGGGTTCAGCCCCTTAGTTCCAGTGAAAGGAACTCTTAATGCTTCGGCATACCAACAAATTTTGGACAATTTCATGCTCCCAACTTTGCAGGAACAGTTTTGAAATGGCCCCTTCCTGTTTCAGCATGACTGTGCACCAGTGCACACAGCAAGGTCCATAAAGACACGGATGAGTGAGTTTGGTGTAGAAGAACTTGACTGGGCTGGTTTTTTGAGTCTTGACCTCAACCCAGTAGAACACCTTTGGGATGAATTATAGCCGAGACTGTGAGATAGGCCTTCTCGTTCAAAATCAGTGTCTGTCCTCACGAATGCACTTCTGGAAGAATGACCAAAAATCCCCATAAACACTTCCTAAACCTTGTGGAAAGGCTCCCCATACAGCTAAAGCTGTTATAGCTGCAAAGGGTGGGCCGACATCATATTATACCCTCTGGATTAAGAATGGGATGTCACTCAAGTTCATATGTGTGTGAAGGCAGATGAGCAAATACTTTTGGCAATATAGTGTATGTGTATCTTTTCCTGCAGCTTCAGACTGACAGCTCAGTAATGAAATTGTGTTTATGCATGGGTAGGTTACCTATTATTAATGACAGTAATCTAATACAAACCTTACTCTTTAAATCATTTCCAAGTAATCTAAAATGGTTTACATCCATTATAAAAAGTGATTGCTCCATTTTTTAGGTAATTGCATTTAAACATTGCCAATTTGAGTCATTTCCTTGTATTGTGGCAGTATATTAAAACAAACAGTATGGTATTTGGTTTGAAAATGGATCCTCATACCACTTATTTCACATTTCCAAATTTGTTTGAGGAATTGTATCCATTTGTAAGATAAACATCATGTTTACATGAATACTTGGGATTCCTCTAGCAAGGAAAACCATTGTTGAATTTTCTTGCTTGTAAAAATAATGGGCGATTTCTTGGGAAGAGAAGCTTTTTCTCTCTGTCTTTGGGAATGTATACAGGTTTAACATTTTACTGAATGTTATATTGTCTTCTTGGAATTAAGACATCTACTGAAGGATGTGATTGTGCTATTTGTCTTTCAGAGTTTGGAACCTCTGATAAGTGACTACATGCCAGACATCGCCCTGGGAGTGTCCGCTATGACCCTTTCGGAGCACAGTGAGGCTCAGGACCATACCCTTCATCCCTGCCCTCATCCCAACATGACCTCTTCAGTCCCGCACTACCCAACTGGACCTTGCCCAAGTGGAAGACACTCGCTTGCTCATCTGCCCTGCAAAAGGCATGTCCCCAAACAAAAAAACGAACCTCAGACTGAGTACCCCGACCTTTATGACTTTTCCAGTCAACCAGACACTCCTTCATCTAGCCATCCTCCTCAGGCCACTTACACAGGCTCAGACTTGTACAGTCACCGCAGAGGCACATTCAACAATTTACACCACCCATATCTCCCTGACACTTCCCTGTCCGTGCATTCGCAGGGCAGGCTAGCACAGCCAGCTGACTCCCTTCATTTGGATGTCTTGGGTCAAAGGCTGGACTTGGCCCAGACCTCCTCTGGAGGACCCTCAGTAGGGGGAGCTCTTGTGCCCAGTGGGCGCTCAATAATCGACTCTGACCTTACATGTGGTCTTGGACCTTCAAGGGTAGGTGCTGACCCATATCAGGAGCACACTCCAGCAACAGATGGCTCAGGCGGCATGAGGGAGCCCTCTGGACCAGGTGGGCATCACAGGACCAGTAGTGAAGAGACAGGGATGAATCGGGATCACAGGTCACCTAATAAGCCAGAGTACCAGTATAAGAAATCTGCACTTTAAATGAAGTGACAAAAAGGGAATTTTGGCATTAGAGCAAAGACTGGTAAACTCTTCTTACCTAGTTCTTTTAGGAGTTCAATTTTGTGAATGGAATGAAGAGGGTGTTTAGTTGTCATTACAGAATGTTGTGAATTTTCCAGCATGAGCTAGTTAAGAATGAATGAATTTTGTAGTTCTGTGGGTAGGATATGCAGAGAATTTTGTGTATTTTCTATTTTCAGCGCCTTTCTTTTGACACCCAGAATAATTTAGTAGCCACAGAGGTATGGTGACTATATTAATTGATGAAGGTGACATCAATAAAATATGCCTACCATTAAGAACGGGGATCAGATCAGCTGTTAGATGAACATAAAATCACCTCATCTGCATAAATTATGTTTATCTGCCAAATGAACTTGAAAAATGTCAGGACTACCACAACTTGAACAGCCCTGTGAAGAAATCTGTAGGGCTGCAGTCTGCACGGTAAGACCACTACTGTTTTGGTGGTTTTAGAAAAGACGGGATATTGTTGGTGTTACTCATGGAAAGTCATCATGTTTGAGTTTGGACTAGACTGATTTTTAGATTGTCATTCATTGTAGAGCCGACTTATTGCCAGTACATTTCAGAAGCTTAGTATCATTGGAAAACACTTCAAATTAAGCTTTTAAAACACTGATTGCCACTTCAGTGTGACTTCAACATTATAGATTATTCCAAAGCTATCCTTTGGTCATAAAATATGACCCCGCCAGGGAAAACCAGACCTGTCACTGGGCAATTTACTGAGATATCGTGTCAATATTGTCACTCACATTAGTGACTAAACTTAGTCACTCTGTATTATTGCTGTAAATGAAAGATAACAGTCTCAGATATCTATCGTAGTACATATTTTGATCAAAAACAAAACTTGAATTCACAAAAAAAGTTGTTTTGAGGAAAAAAAAAAAGACTTTGGCCTGGTTTTTCCTGGTGGGGTCACAAATGTTTAGAACCAGTGTTTTTCAGTGGCCATTCTTATAAACTTCATCTTGACCTCATCTGGATTGAAATCTGTTTCTGCTGTTTTCCCTTTTATTAGAGATCATTTCCTCTTAAGCATCCCATAGAAAGTGTTTGGGTGATTGATAGTACTGTTAAACAGCAGTCGCTGTCTGTGAAATACAAAGGTTACCATGTGCATCGAGTGTTACCTCTGACCATCAGAAATGGACTTGCAATTCTGAATGAATGCATAATGGATAATTAGGTTTTGACCATGTATTTATAGTGCTATCTTCTTCCCAGTGGTGTGTGCATTTGTGAGGAATTGAATGTTTTTATACAGATTGACACATCATCATTAGGTACACATTTAAATTGTGACTCTTAGTTTCTACAATCAATCAGGACTGTTCAGTATTTACATTAGCACCAGCCTTGAGAATGATTAACCAACGTACTGTAGAGAACATACTGAACATGCTTGAATTCACCTCCCTCTCACATCCCGTGGCCTTAGCTGTGAAATTTTGATCTCAGAAAGACTGCAAGCCATTACTTATCTTCTATGGCACACATTTAACAATTGTTTGTTCTTTTGGTCCAACTTCATTTAATTCACAGTTAATGGAGTGTAGATTTGTAGAGTAGGGTGTCATCTAAATATTGAAGTGAGCTTTAGCTGCTTCCTTGATTTTACATCCATTACAACCATTACAATCTAAAGAGTGCCATCTAGTGGTACAGATGGATGTGAGAGAGCTATGTGATGATGCACAGCTTGTTTTTTTTTTATCTGTTAATAAAATAAGGGTCTTCAAACAAAACAATGTTATATTTTTAGACTACTTGTCACACGACATAGGAAACGAGGCTTCCCCATTAGTTTCACCAGTGTAGTTAATGTAAGACATTGTGTTCATTAGACTGCATGTAAAGTGATGTGTTTGCAATGTGGCGGTAGGGCACTAGCTAACGTTTTTTATGCTTGACCCAAACCGAGTTATGGTACACACAGTAGACTTGAAATGTTTTTGCTGAACATGGAATTGCTTTAAGAACAGATGCTGAACATATGAGTAGCTATGACCACCACCTTTGAAAATGAACCAGTGTGAGTTGCATACAGTGTGCTGCTGTTAGAAATGCCAGTAGATTTTTTTTTAAAGTGGTCATTATAAGCCTTCTTTTGTCTGTACTATGGAAATGCCCTTTAACAAGGCTAATGCTGCTTATGCACTCCAGTTCTCTTTTGCTGCTCATTGACTTTCTTTAGAAGCACAAGAATATACATCAACAGTAAACAGCACTTATATTAGCTATCATTATACATTACATGTTGGGAAACAGAATCTCCACAGGGCTTTAGGGTTTGTCCTTGCATACATTTTTACATTGTAGACCCGAAGACCTGAAAGTCTGTGCCTTGCCTGGCAGAGGCTAAGTATTTTCTTAAAGAAGTGATTTTGGCCTATGCAAGCCTTCTTAGGAGCCCACATCCATTTGTCAGTTTCTAAACTGCCTGTATTGCCTCATGTACATGATTTTGGAGATAGTATTTTTTAATTTTTAGGTACCTTTAACTCGAGATGTGTTGTGGTTTGATATGGTTGATTTAAATGAGTATGTTGATTGTACTTTAATATATAATTGCATTTCCTGTAATGAATTTTTCATCAAATTTTCACTGGTTCTATTTTTCTACCTTTACCTAAAAGAGGGTAAATAACAGTGACCAACTTTGTAGCTAGAGAGCATCTTCAAAATAAAGCTTCACTAGTACTCTGTTGCAATTTCATTTCATACAGTCTGGATGAACAGCAATAGTAGCAAGAGATGTTATGGGGGGAAATCACTTTTTATTATAAGCTAGGGAAAGTGGTTATTGCGAGGTTTCTCTGAATACATCAATTTGTTAAAACATCAATAACCTTGGAACTCCCGTGAACTCTAATGAGGACATTCACTCCGAGCTTAATGACTGTCTCAAAAGAGCTCTAAAATGGACATCCACTACCGTCAGCTCCACATCAGTGTCAAGTAAGGTGAGGCATGCAATTAATTACACTCTAGCAGCTTATATGAGGAGCAAAAAACAGCTGCAAATGCCTCTCTTTAGTAGCAGCAATCCATGTGCATCTTTATTCAAAAGAATTATTAGAACACATCAAAAGAAAGTGCAACTTGTCCAGGATGTCTTCATCAATACCAGTTCAGCTGCAATAGTGCTGCCCAGCACTGGGTCGTCTCTTTTTCCTAGTCTGAAGCTCTTCAAAAAAGGTGCGGACAGCTTCAGGAGTCACCTCCTACAGTCACATTACAAAACAGAAATGTGCTACTTCATTATAGAAATGCACTTTCTGGTAACACTTTATAATTTTCATTAATAAGCCATTAATTAATTATTAATAACTGAACAAATCATTAGTTCATAAGCATTTTAACATGAACAAATGTTTATAAATGACAGTTCATAGTTACTAATGATTGTATTCATTTTTGAAAATTAACAAATCATTAATAAATCATTTGTTAATGAAATTCTCATGAACTAATGATTTGTTCAGTTATTAACCATTAGTTAATGAGCCATTAATGAAAGTTGTTATAAAGTGTTACCCACTTAATCGGGAAAAGAACCTCAAAAAAAAATTAATCATTCAACGTAAAAACAATAAAATTACATACCTTTCCCTGGTCAGTAAGCTCCTGAAGGAATGCATGCAGCTCAGCTTTCATTTCATTATACTCTAGAGAAGATAAAAAAACAGACTGTGTTAATAGTCAATAACACCATGTTCAATTAGACTGATGTAAAGCAGATAAAGTTTAATATGATGATTAAGAGGTAAACAAAAGTAGTAAAGGGTTGCTTATGCTCAGTCCTTACGGTAAATGATCTCTAGTTGCTGGACTCTGTCCAGGGAGTTGAGGCAGGACAGGAGCAAATCTTCCCTCAGCAGCGCTTTGCCCTTGTTCTCATATGCAAGAACAGTGTCTGACTCATCCAGCAGGAACTGAACACCTGCCTTCACATACGCTCTCTAAACAAGTACATTAATTTTATTGAGAGAACAGACTCGTAACAATGTGGGAAAATCATGATTTTAACATTCCAAATCTTTCATCTTTATTTAAGTAAGTCACTTTAACAGTAGATTTTTGACTGACAGTACAGACTACAGTTCTAAATAATTTATATTTACATTGCTTCACAATTTAAAAAAAGATATATAATGCATCTAAAAGGTACCTCATAGTAAGCTATTTTGAATGGATGTTACCTTCAACCAAGCTATTTATAAAATGGTTTCCTATACATTGGATACACTGTGTTATGATGTCTGGTCTAAAAAGTATATTTTAAAATAAATCCATTGTAAATCAGTCATGAGGCAAAATAGCTTCCCAATAAATCTTTACTTGTTTTTAAATATCCAGTATCATAGTTTTAATCTCTTTGCATATTAAAACTCCAACATATGTACAGTTGTACTGTAGACTTGTGGCCAAGTACAGAAATTTTTCTACAATAAACCATTTTGCATTAAAACTTGCAGTCAGAATGATTAAATCATACAGAAATAAAAAAATAATCAGGAGAATACCACCTTACACGTAAAAACCTACCTTACAATCTGTACAAGTGCAAAGATTAGACCGCCAGTAGTAGGGCCAGAACACTGCTCCAATCCTGGGTCTCACCAAACCTTTGGCCTTAAGCTCCTTCAATTTACACAGAGAAGTTTCAGAAAGGCATGTTGATGCACACCTCTCCATCTCCTCATGAGTTCTCTTATGGCTTGCCACACTAGTCCCAGCATGAATGGGCTGCTAAAACGGGAAAACAAAGCACAATTTTGAAAAATGATGTTACGATATAAAGTGATTTTTAATCACAAAAAATCTTGCAAAGTCATTTTTAGACCCATTATATATGTTAATGGGGTCAAGTGGTAATTTCTTCTTTTATAGGACTTCCTCTGTGTTTTTTGTCCAGATGAACTGTGTGTTTTTCCCCCTCTGAGAAAAATACAGGCTGAATTTCCTACTGTTTATAGCTAAATCAGGGCTCATTTGATCATTTTGTTCCTTTTCAGATGCAAATCCCCATGATTGTCCAGGCAGATGTCTCATGCTGGAAAACAAAGATTTTTGGCAGTTGCTACAATCCATATTTAAGAGTCCTACTTCTCAGATCCACCAAAAACTTTCAAAAATCACAAACCAGAAAACATTAATGCTTTTTAAAAGTCATTCAATAATCTATTTTGGATTAACTTTGTCTACCTGGTGTCCATACTCTACCTGGGAGAGGAATGAAAAACTTAACTGAGAAAAATTAGGCTTATTAAAGAGGTGATTATAATCACAACTACAGGTAATGATTATGACTGCGAGTTCCTTAAAGATCTGATGTTAATCAGTGTTAAACTAATATATAAATATTAATGAATATGTAAACTGATTTTTTATTCACTGGTAATGTAAACAACACAAGTCTTAAGGATAATATGAATAAATAAGAAGAGTACAAGCAACCATATACAGCAGCCAAGCAGGTATGTGTACAAAAAAACAAAACAAAAAAAACAACCCTCCAGAAACCCACTCATCATATTAATGCCATCTGGATGCAGGAGTTTAATCACTGAAGACATGTGTAAGACATTCATTACAGACATCCCCACTGAATCAAAACAAGGCTTCAGAACAATTTCCAATTTATGAGCTTTGCACCCTCTGCTGGTGGAAGATGAGAAATGGCAATGTTAGCCTAGACAAAGAATACATTAAAAAATCCATCTTGAAGGCACAGTATATATATATTAAATTGATGAACAACGATCCACAACCTTTAACACCTTTGCTTCCCATAGTATCACATTACCCTGACCAACAGCCAATAATGCAGTGACACTGCCGTTTCTCCTTTTGAAACCTCCCTCACCTCCTTTTGACAGCTTTTGCTTGTAGAAGGTTCATCATGCCCATTCCTGCATAGGCACAATGTTCTTTCTTTATCTTCATCTTTGCCAACCACAGTCACATGTTCATCTTCTTTACTGGTTACTGGAGGAGCTATTGATAATAACATATGTGAATGTTAAAGAAAGGTGAGCTAGTCAGTGAATTAGTGCATAAGTGTGTATGAGAACACATAGAACCCACATGCAAAGTAAGCAGCATAGGTCCAAAGGAAAGGAGCTCTGTTCATACAGCTCTCACACACCATCTCTAGTAACTCTTCAGAGTCCACTACTGCACAGCCCAGGTGCTAAAGTAAGAAAGACACACAATAAAGAATATCATGTTTATCACTGTATAAATAAATAGGTTCTACGCAATTATAAGAAAATCTCACTAGCTGTACAGCAGCCTACCTTTGAGTGATACCAGTCTTCACATACAATACACTGAATCATTTCTTCACCAGCCTTCCAGCAACAAGAAAAAGGCAAAAATGAAAACATTTGTATGTAACTGATTTCTGCTAGTTCATTTAACTTCATCAACAAACAAGTTCTCAACACAGTAACATGATTTAAGTGATTATATACACAGTCATATCAGAATGTTATGAACACCCCTAGTTTGGAATCAACTCCGCCTGAGACATCACAGATGCCATGTGACAGGGATTGCACATATAAATAAGTGAGCACACCAGTCAGTTGTAGCAGAGTGCAAAAGAATCATCATGGGCAAAGGACAATATTAGACTGATGTCCAAACATGTATGACATCAGGATACCAGGCGATGGGTGGTAAAATTTTTTAAAAAATCCAACTTTGTGGAATGTTCTAGAGCACGAGAATGGACTTTTCATACATTGAGTGTCTCCCAAAAGCACAACAGTGGTGCCCCACAGGCCATTGATGTCAGAGGGGAATAATGACTCTGGCGAGTGGTACAGAGCAATCAACGCACTACAGTTAACCTCTATAATGAACACAGGAGCATCGAGTGTCAGGGATCACCATGGAGGGAACATATAGGGCTTATGAAACAGACACATGGTTAAGTCACACATGAGTACCCAGGAGTACCATAACTGGAAACAAATATTTGTGCTGAGAAAAAGTGGATGGATGGTGGATATGAGAACACATGAGAACTGCCTCCAATAGACAACTGTGGGTCAGGGTGGTGATGGCAGTATACAGTCTGGCGAATGTTTTCTTGGCATGATCTTGGAATCTCTGAATGCCATCAGGTACTTGGCAATTATAGCGGATCATGTGCATCCATGCATGTTGATGTTATTGCCTAATGGCAATTGTACCTATCAACAGAATAACACTCCACCTCACCACTCAAGGGTGGCAAAAAAGTATTTTCAGGATCACAACAGTGACTCTGGTGTCCTTCCCCATTTTGCTTACTTGCCCATTTTCATGCTACAATGTCTTGCTAGTATCTTCTGAGTGATGGGTGGTTATTCTCACTATTAGGTGGTTATAATATTCTGATATGACTGTGTATTTTAGTATTATACGTTTTGCGTACGCAAAGAGTCCACATCCAAGGACATCTACCACATACCTGATCATCATCATCTGGGTAAGGTCTATCACAGGAGCAGTAACGGCCCGAGAAATTGTGGTTATAAAGGTTCTTAATGTTCTGATTATCTTTTTCCTATGAACATATGAGGACAAGTATGAGGCAATTGCAATATCATCAATCCTTCTTATACAGTCATAAGATTCTCAAGTCAATTCAGTGATGCACTTTAAAACAAGCTTCTGTTAGAGGAAAATATCTATTAAATATAGTAATACATTTTACATTTTAAAGGAAAATAATATTTACACAGAACAAAAAAAATAATTCAGATCTAATTTTTGAGAACCTTAAACTTCATACATGGACATTAGAGATTTGTATTAAATGAGATGCAGTAAAATTGGATTTTCTGGACCAATACGGTAACTAATAGTTGACTAATTTTGGGCAATATCAATATTATAACAATCATTTAAAATATATAATGTAAATAAGGTAACGTAAAGTAAAATTCACATTGATATGGCCAGGGATGCACATAAGCATGTGCAGGTGCGCATGCGTGGTCAAAATTAACGATGCACAACATCGTTACATGTTTGCGCACTATTATGTTTGGCATTTTTGGGCCACGGTAGCATAGGCGGGCTCCAGAGAGTAGATAACTTAATTGATAACTAGCGCTAGGTTATTTTTTCACTGATTTTAAGATTTCCACCGATTCATCAGCATGTCCAAAAAACAAGCTACATTAAGTAATTACTTTGGTATTCCACCACCTCCAAAGAAACGCCAGACTGAGACTGAAGGTAAAAAAAAAAAAATATTTGCTGAAAAATGGCTGCAGACAGTGGATGTCAGGAGGGTAGTGATGATGAATGCTTGTAGTATTTTCGAGCATTGTAAAAGGTGAGCACCAAGCAACATCTTCAGGTGCTCCTTTGAGAACTAGACCAAAAATAATTTGTGCACCCCTGGATATGGCCATCAGTGGCTATTACAGAGAGTTGCAGAGAGGCCAGCAGAGGATGCTGTGGAGTCAAAAAGTAAGACCATAAGCTAATACTAGGACACAAAATTATTGATTGGAAATATCAACTATAATTTCCAATTTGGCCTATAATAATAACATAGTTTTCACATTTATCTACAAATTATGTATTGAACTCCGGCACACTGTGCATCCCTAATTAATATAGTTACCTAATAATGATAATTTTGTATGAAACCAGTATAAACTTACAGGATACAGCTTGCACTTAAATGAGACAAATTTTGTATTGCCACAATCACAACGAAAGTTCCTGCAAAAACAAAAACAATTGCAAATGGAAAAATATGATTTTATTATATTAGCCAACTGTGCAATTGTATTACAATAACTCATAGTGCAAAATATGCTATACCCCAACACACAAAATATAACATCACAGTATTACAACAATATCTATTAATTGTACTTTGGTGTATTGATCTGTACCTTTTGGTATACAATTCAAAGATGTCGTGGCCATCATGACAGTGGTTAGCGCAGGCAAGGCAGACTCCAGCTGGCTCCATGCCTTCACCTGTGCACGTACTGCAGGCAAACACAGCCTGTCTCTTCATATAGCCCTGTATCATAAAGTTAAACCAAATTAGTTATTTCTACATAAACCACAATAGAATTGTTCAAACAGAAATCATATTTACATTCTTACACTTACCTCGGATGTAGTCTATTAACCAAGACATATTGACAGCGTTAGAAATGTAAGAAATGTTGCCTACTCCGGCTGTATTCAAAGGCAGGAGGTCATAAAGTCATGTCCAAATTGAATGTCTACATTAGGATGGTCCAAAACTCCCACCCTCTTACTTTAATTTACCACTGAAATTAACAGTTGGTGAAAATTTTTACAAAATGACTTAATATTTAGGATGTTTCGGCTCAATGCAGACAAAGTTTCTCATATAAGTGATTACCAGTTTATACATACATCATAACAAAAAGTACAGATACCAACAACAAACCATTTTATTACCAACTAAACTGTTGGGTAGAGCTGCAATGCTCACTATGATTGAGTATGAAAATCATCAAAACAATTTATCTACATTTCAAAATATGCGGTGCAATAAATGTTTAATAGCAAAACTATGAAATAGAACAAGTTAATAAATGTTGGGGTTACAGCGAGTAAACTACATAAAAACAAGGCAGCACTGTTTACTGTAACTGACCTTCTGTTAGTAAAAGCTGCGTTTACAATACATTTGATTTCATTTGACTGAGCATACTCCAAATATTAACTTTTCTTGATTAAAAAAAACCACATGTTTACATTTCCACAGCAGTAGCATCAAATGGAAGAGTGGGAGGAAAGAAAAAAATTCATGCATACCCTGGATCACCCTCGAATACGTAAAAGTCTGCATTTCAAAACCATGTTTGGTAATTTTTTTGAAAATATACTAAAATTTAGTAGCAAGCTGTAGGCATTTCTGGCATTGTACTAATGCCTGAATGTATTTTAAACATGAACTGTTGGAAATGCCTTTATCTCAATGCTGACTTCTAAGGCAGCATGTTATCAAGGCATTTACCTTCAAGTTTCAAGACACAGCATTTGCTTCCTTAGTTTAGAGCTTTAAATATAAAATAACACAGTCATGACAGATTACATATAAAAAAACTCACAATAAGTCATACTGTGTCTTAAACCACATTGACTAATCTGTAAGTCCTTA
The DNA here is from genome assembly GCA_036984385.1 of Crenuchus spilurus. Lineage (NCBI taxonomy): Eukaryota > Metazoa > Chordata > Actinopteri > Characiformes > Crenuchidae > Crenuchus > Crenuchus spilurus. The sequence continues at coordinate 61,777 of BRDA01010027.1, forward strand.
AGATCTGGATATGTTAATACAGAAATGACAAGGCTATTTAGGTGACTATTCGCATTTAGTGCTTGTTCGCAACGACAGAGTAAACTAAACAGCACAATTTGGACTGTAAATGTACTGGCTGACCAGCTACATCTGAGATAAGTGTGAAAATGGGTAAATATAATGTATGCATGTTTGAAAGCCAATAATACTGCATGAAACTGTGTTAAAGACGTCCAGCTGCAGCCTGGCAGTTAAACAGTGTCTGTGTTCATTCAGATGTTCTTCTATCTCTCTTACCTGCTGGTAGGAGCACTGATTAGGGTCACTGCCAGCCAAAACAGCAAGAGCTTCACGGAGCTCCTCATCATCCTCTACATCCAGCGAGGAGGACAGGACAGACTCCTCTGCATCAGCCATTCTTTATCCCGCTCACAAAAAACAAAACCCGATGAGAACAGTGTCATGAACAAACAGCGTGTTCACATAGGACTTAATACCCGCAACAGCACATTGGTGTTTCAAACGCTAACAAGAGAAACAACATGTGATTTCCGGTTTAGAGTGACGTCATACTTTTGGCGGGATTTATTTTTGTGGGGAGTGATGTGTTGATGTTTTCTAAAAATCTATTTAAATTATATTTAAAAAACAGCACAGAATATTTTTTCACAAATGAGATACTCGTTATTTTGGCATAAAATAACAACTTATTATGTCAAAATAATGACACCATATCTAATGACCACGGTTAGGGCCTTTCAGTCTGATAATCCACATAATAATATAAATATACCAATACCAACTACGTCATTATTATTATGTATTTACTTATTTACAATGAAAACTACTCTCGTTGTAATTCTAATTGGATTCTTTGAAGAATCCAACATAAAAAACATGTACGAGTGTATAAAATATTATTTGTAATCATAAAAATTCATTTGAAAAAAAAAATTATTTATAGCTTTTAATATCTTAAAAATTAAATTGTGATGTTATTTGTTCATTTCTATGCTAGAATACATCAGAAAGAAACAGAAACACGGAGCAGCAGAGTCTGATGTGGAGTCTAGAGGGTTTAAAAACTCAGTAAGGTAAGAGGTAAGAATCGATTTTTAAAATAGAAACATTTGAAGTATCGATATTTCAGTATCGATCCGCCCAGCAAAATGACTTAGTATCTGAAAGTATTGATATAGCAAACCACTTACTAACGACTACTACGTCCTAAATATTACCTATAATATCAATGTTATCGCTTGCAATACTGAGTTACTGAGGTAAACTAATCTAAAATAAGAGTTTAATTATTGTGCACGTAGAGAAGCTATGTACTTAAATGTCCATCCATCCATTCATCATTTTAACACTTAATCCAGGTCAGGGTTGTGTTGATGTGATTTAAGCACTTTAACACTAATTTTCAATCCATTCAATCCAGTTAATTTCGTTTTAAAAAACATATCTCACCTGTTTTCACGGTATGAACGAGGCTGGTTAATGAGGGCAACAGTGAATACAAACCTTTCACTTCGCCAGAACACTGAACAATGGGCCTCTAAAGCTATTGCTCCAAAACAGCCTTTACATAGTCTGGAACATACCAGACATTCAATTCACGTCTCCTAAAGGTACGTTTAAGCTGTCTTAAATGCTGTGTTTTATGCATGTTGATGAGATTATTATTAGTAGTGAGATAATAAAATATACACGAGAATTATAAATGTATACAGCTGTTACATTGGTGCTGTCTGGATGAGATAATGTACATTGTACATGTACATGTACATGCATTGTAACACATTATGTATCATTTCCATGATTTTCCGCTTCAGTTATATGCCCACACTTTGTTTTGTGTATTTGATAGTCCTCAAATAACATAACTGCATTCTAAATAAAGTATAAGATATTGATTTTTTATATCTGCACTTATTTGAAAATAACAACATTAAAACAATGTGGGCTCCTATATATATATATATATATATATATAAACGTTTATCATTACATGGGTAAATATCGTGCATATGCATACTTTTTTCTTATACACTTTCCAAAATATATCTACAACATTTTGTAATTGAAGTAATAGACGAAAGAAAACATAATAATATTGTAGTAGAGGACAACAGCAAGTCATTTTTGTAGAGTGTCCTTACATCTGTAGACTGTTTTACCTTCTGCTGTTTAACTTCTTAATTGGAACTTCCAGTTCCACATTAAACTGTGTAGAAATTATGTTATTCCAGTTAAGGTGGAATTAGACATTTGACAAAGATGTGTACAAATAAGGAACTAACTTCAGTTTTGCGGGCAAACAACGTCTCTATTCATCTCAGTGTTTTTAAAGGGTTTTTTTGCACCTGTTATAAATGGTCCCAGCTACAAATATAACTGTCCTTCTGTATTTGTTTTTATGGATATTATATTTATCTTTATATATTTATCAATATTAAAGTATCCATACTTCTAATCATGAGGTTTCCTTTTAAAAATTGATCCTCAGCAGAATTTTTAAAGCCTACATTTTCTGATGTTTTCTGAAATAAAACAGAAGAACCACAACAACATGATGACAATTTTATTTTTAAATAACATGTTTCTGTTTAGTTTTGGGGGGAAAATAGAATGCATTTATTTTTCAGTAAAGTTATGTCAACTATTGAGATGAACAAAACTGATATACATTTTAAAATGTCTGGTGCTTATTGTAAAAATACAAATCAAAAAATCTCAACTTCAACAGTATCGGTATCTGAATATTAGTATGGGAAATATTCGGTATTGGATCGAAAGGAAAATGATTGATATTGCCCGACTCTAGTCTGCAGTGGCACTTCAGTCTTTTCTAATGCGCATGCGGTTTACGCCTACCTTCCGTTGCCGGGGTAACGCATAGCGTGCGGCTTAGCATTAGCACCCTAGTTCTTGTCAGGAGGTTGATTTCGCTCAGCTAGTGCCCGAATGTCTACCTCTAAAATGGAGGTGACATTGTCTATGGATCCTCTTTTTCTTGCCTGGAGCTATTTTAGAAGACGGAAGTTCCAGAAATGTTCGGATATTTGCACAAAAGTGTTGGAAGACAGTCCATACGACCAGGTTAGTTTGTTATGAGGGTAGAGTCAGCCGAGCTAGCTGAGCCTTAGCCTTGCAGCGTCGCTAGCTCAAGTGGAGTTAAGCCATTAAGCTGGATTGTAAGTAAACTGTAATATCAAGCAGCTTGGCTCACTCGCTATACATGTTGCTTTACGTTTACTGTTGAGTGTTGTTGGATATTGACTTTCAAGTAGCTAGTTCATGTAGCAAACACCAACATATGTATATTATTCTAACAAAGTGTTCTTGTTCGAATAAGTTAGCTAGCTAGTCATATCAGGTCATGCAATAAATGTTTAAACATACTTCAGTTTCCTACTTTATTTATAGCCTCATCTGTCAGGTCCTTGTCAGCCAACAGCAGCAGAGTAAAACACCTTCTCTAACTGCATTAAATGTATATTTATCACTCCTCTCTGCTTTACAATTTTGCCAAGGAACTTGACACTTCACTCCATATTTCTGAGGTAATAACCTGCCCCTGTGTCATTTTTATCTCCTAATCCCTGCCTTCCAATCACCTTCACTGATGCCTAATATAATAGTTTTAGATAGACTACTTGTCAGAAACCTAATCTAACTTTCCCTCACTCCCACTCCACCCTCAAAAAGTCAGTGTTATGTATGTCCTGATGGAAACTCTGTAGTTATCTATATACTCTTTATATAGACATGTGTGAAATCACACCATCAGGTTTGAAAGTTTTCTTGTCAATTTAGAATCTTTTGGCAAACAAATGTATTCATATAGAAGATACTGTGCTTTGGAATGGAGGGAAAAGACAGAAATTCTGAATATTGAGACTAGATGAAAGATATAATACATTGCTGAGAGTTCTTCTGATTATTTGAAGGCGGCTTGGAGCCTGAAGACAAGAGCTCTGACTGAGATGGTGTACATTGATGAAGTGGAAGTGGATCAGGAGGGTATTGCAGAAATTATGTTGGATGAAAGTTCCATTGCACAAGTTGCTCGTGAGTACTAAAGCAGTGTTAACATATTCTCATATATGGTATCAGTACAAAATAGCTTTTTAGCATTAGTGTCCGATTCTAAAATTAACTAAGTGAGGTATATTTTTTCAGGACCTGGAACTTCACTGAGACTCCCTGGAACAAGCCATGGTGGAGGACCTACTCCAGCAGTCAGGTGCTTAATATGATTAATTAATTAATTAATATGATTGTTAAATCTGAGTAATACACATTCATATCAGAATATTATGACCAATTAATTGTATCAGCACTCATTGTTCTTTTTTGTCAGCCATGGCCTGGTGGTTAGGGATCTGGTCTTGTGACCGGAAGATCACCGGTTCGATACCAAATACGAAATGCGATCGTGAAGTGCCCTTGAGCAAGACACCTAACCCCCAACTGCTCCCTGGGTACCATGGAAAGGGCTGCCCACCGCTTCGGGCACATGCTCACAGCCTAGTGTGTTCATTAGTTCATTGCATGGATGGGTTAAATGCATAGGTCAAATTCTGTTGTGTGCAATCATATTGTCAAAAGTTTAATCTAATCTAATCAGCTACACTGATGTTAAAAGTGCATGTTGTAGTTCTACAAATACAGAGTGGTTCTGTGTATACTTTGTTAGCCACCTTTTAACACTGTTCTTCAATGATCAGCACCACCATAGAGCAGGTATTATTTGGGTGGGTATAGTCAGTGCAATGACTCTGAAGTGGTGGTGGTGTGTGTTGGAGGGTGTTTTGCTGGTATGAGTGGATCAGACACAACAGAGCTGTGCCCTAACACAATGAATATCAGTTTGTGGGAATAGATGACACAGTTGTCATTGATGTTAAGTAAAAAACACTTAACAGAGCTGTTAGAAAATTAAGATTAAGATTAACCTTTTTGCTAATGTTATTTGCACACAACAGAATTTGACTTCTGCATTTAACCCATTCGAGCAGTGAAACACACACACACACACACACTAGGCTGTGAGGAAATGTGTGTTAAATGGCATCAACTTTGCTCAACTGACAGTAGATACTTAGTTGTATTAGCGAGAGAACATGAAATAAAAAAAAACAGTAATTACTGCCTAATCAATCATTCTTACTCGGTTACCTATGCCAATAATCAAATATTAGTCTGTTGCCTATAGCCACATGCATAAATATTTTAATGGTCAAAGTGCCTAGCTGAAATGGAAAGAAAGCTCAAGCTTAAAGTTTTTTGAGTATTTGATTTGTCTTATATATTAAGGCCAATGACCCAGTCAGGACGTCCCATCACAGGATTTGTAAGACCGAACACTCAGTCTGGTAGACCAGGGACTATGGAGCAAGCCATCAAGACACCTCGAACTGCAAATACTGCACGCCCTGTCACCAGTTCTTCTGGCAGATTTGTCAGATTGGGCACGGTAGGTTTCTACAGAGAGTCATTGTTAATATTATTTGAATATTCTACAATTGTGATGTTCTCATTTCTTCTTAAAGCCTACTGCATCTAAAATAAATCAATGCATGTTTGTTGTTTCAAAATGCAATGTTGTTTCAATTATATTCTATCTATATTTTTAGGCTTCTATGCTTACAAATCCAGATGGGCCATTTATAAATTTGTCCAGGTTAAATCTGGGAAAGTATGCACAGAAACCAAATTTATCTAAGGTATTTTAAAGCTATAATTAATCATATCATGAAATGTTGTGGTCAATAAAATGTTACATTATTCATGAAAATACCTGTTTGCTCTTTCTCTAGACTTTATTTGAATACATCTTTCATCATGAAAATGATGTAAAAAATGTAAGTAGCACCACTTACTAGAAATTAAGGCATACTTGTTTACAGTCTGCTTATACAAGTGTTTCTCACTGTGAAAAATTCTAGGCTTTGGACTTAGCTGCTCTTGCCACTGAACATGCGCAGTTCAAAGACTGGTGGTGGAAAGTTCAACTGGGCAAGTGCTATTACAGGTCTGTCACAATGCTATAACAAAACATTTTTACATTTGACACATTTATAAATACTGTTCATTAATTAAATAATAAAGAAAGTCTTAGATGTTGAGGGATTACACATGCAGATAATATGTATATTAGAATTCCTCTACATATTTTGTGACGTACTGCATAGAATGGTTGACTTTGTCTTTTCAGGCTTGGGTTATATCGTGAAGCTGAGAAACAATTCAGATCAGCCCTCAATCAACAAGAGTTTGTAGACTCCTACCTCTATCTAGCAAAGGTACAAATTCAACACATTTTACTTCCATTTATTGCACATAAAATAATGAAAATGTAAAAAAAGAAAAATGTTGCTTTCCTCTTGACTTTTTTTAAAGGTATATCAGCGAATGGATCAGCCCATAACTGCCCTGAACCTTTTTAAACAAGGTCTGGACCATTTCCCAGGAGAAGTGACATTGCTAACTGGAATTGCTCGCATTCATGAGGCACGTATAGTTGTCAGACTTAACCATACAATTTCATTACTAGATAGGCAAATTATATTTCTTGGTATATACCCAAAGATATTAGCTGAAAACTTTGGCTACTTACAGGAGATGAATAACATCACTTCAGCCACAGAGTACTACAAAGATGTCCTGAAACAAGACAATACACATGTGGAGGCTATTGCATGCATTGGAAGCAACCATTTCTATACAGACCAGCCAGAGATTGCCCTACGTTTCTACAGGTTTTTTTTTTTTATTTTATTTTAATTTTTTTTTTTTTGAGGAAGAAATACAATTACCATATAGGAGACGTTTAAAGGACAGCTGTAATTAATTCATACTGTTTCTTTCCTTCCATGTGTTTCTTTTATTCCTCTTTTTGTCTTTCTCTATCCTAGACGTTTGCTGCAGATGGGAGTGTATAACTGCCAGTTGTATAATAATCTGGGACTGTGTTGCTTTTATGCTCAGCAGTATGATATGACTCTGTCTTCATTTGAAAGGGCGCTGGCCCTGGTCTCAAATGATGAAGAACAGGCTGATGTCTGGTATAATCTTGGACATGTTGCAGTGGTGCGTAAACTTTGTTTGTTCAATTCTAGGATAACCTCTTTTAGAGAATAACTTGAGCTAATGCCATTTATGCTAATTTAAATGATAATAAATGTTTTAACTGACGTTCATACTCACATTGTTTTCTTAAATCTTTCTCATCTGCAGGGTATAGGTGACTTGCCTTTGGCTTATCAGTGCTTTAAACTAGCTTTGGCTTTCAACAATGATCATGCTGAGGCTTACAATAATTTAGCAGTACTTGAGTTGCGGAAAGGCCGCATTGAGCAGGTGAGATATCTAAGTCTGGATAAGTCACAGGAACTGCTGTTAATTAGAATGTTGTCTGTGTGGGCTTGCATAATTACATTTACAAAATGTCATTTTCATTTGTGAAAGTACCATATCATATACTAGTGCATCTCTGAAAAGTATTGCTGTTCTTATTGTTCTTATTACTGAAAAGCTTTTGGAAACTAAGACGTCTGCTTACATTTTGTTTTCTGAAATAACCCTTTAATACAAGCTAAAATAATCATTCAGATTCAGATTCTTGTTAAGTAATATTCATATGTCAAATTTAAAGAAGGACACATATTCTTCAGGGAACTGTGATGTGAATAGATTTAAATGCTGTAGTTGTTATCTCAGTCATACTCTTCTTTTGTTACAGGCAAAAGCTTTTCTTCAGACAGCTTCTTCTCTGGCTCCTCATATGTATGAACCACATTATAATTTTGCTGTATTATCAGATAAGGTACGGGTTACTGGCTTCTTCAGCCTTCATTTTTGATCTTGTTGGATAGCATTTCACAGCAAAGCATGTTGTATGCTCATATCTAGAAATATATTAAATGTAGCCTTGTTTAGTATAGTATTTTAAATACATATTTTTTCTGTGTTTGTGTATAAAAGGTGGGGGATCTTCAGAGTAGCTACATGGCTGCACAGAAGTCTGAGGATGCTTTTCCTGAGCATGTTGACACACAGCAGATCCTGAAGAACCTTAGACACCACTTTGCTGTGCTATGAGTTGAGTATGAGAGCAGCCCAAGTTTTTCACATCAGTTGTGTGAAATTACAGCACAGCTAAATAATATTTATAAACCCTAGCTGCTTTTGATGGACATTTTCTTTGGCAGATGTAATATTTATTTTCAGGAAGGTTTTTATGATTTTTTTAGAATGAAATTTCAGGAACTTTTTTTGATGATTTCGCTGAGTGGTTTTCTTCTACTACTATTTCTGAGAATATTTGTGATTAATCTTGTAAACTGTGAGGAACCAAAAGGAAAAGTTAATAATATACTAGAAAATACTGGACATTTCCCAATGTACACTCTTTATAAGAATAAAAGTCAAGAAAGAGAAAAACTAAACAATTGCAGTTCCATAAGGAGAGGACAGTGACTGAAATGTATTATTCATGTTTGGTATTTGAACAAGGTATTGGTTTTATTTGAAATTGAACCTTATTGTCAAAAGTGAATTTAGAAATTGTATTCTTTTTGTTTGTTTTTTTTATTATCCAGATATAGTATATAATATATAATATAATAATAGAGTTATTTTACTGACTACTGCTATAATAATTTTACTATACTGCATTAGTATTGATCTCTAGTCATTATAATAACACTTTTTTCCACTTACTCTTGTGCTCTGTATTAAAAGGACACATCTCAATACTGCCATCAACTTCTGTGGTCCAGTGTGTCTTCTTGGGTGATGGTTGCTCTGGCTCCATAGACAAAGGCAGTCCTAGAGTTCTTCTGATTTGACCTACATCTCTTTATTAGTTTACTTTGTCAGCAAACATGATATTTATCATACTGGTTACAGTCATGTTAGCATGTTGCAGTACTAGCTTTTGTGGAGTTTCTTCTTTTTTTAAATGGCTTGTGTGTCTGTTGGCACATGCTAAATGAAAATCAGTTTTGAGTTAGTAATGAAAGGCCTGCTCCTAAAAGGAGAGCTATTAAAAAATAAGGCAAAATAAATATAATCAGTGCAAATGATAGAACTGGGAAAGGGACTGCAGAACATTGGATGGAAAACTCTGCTGTGTATCACAACATATTTATTGTGGTGACCTTATTATCCACAATTAGTCTCTCAAAATAGTTATATTTAATAATAACATGAAAACATTTATGTAGAAATCACTTGAACTGCAGTATTCATTTGCTTGAACATATCTGGATAACACACTTGGATTTGCTTTCATGTTTTACCTTTGTTCAGTACTTTATATTTTCAGTGTTTTGTATTTATAAATTATAATCCTGATTGAAAGGATATATTCATAATACTGCCTTGCAACATCATTTTTGGAACAAAAAGCAGATGGCTAAACTGTTATAGGATCCAGTGTAAATGTTAAGATTGCTAAATCTGCAAAATACATAGGCTACTTACAAATACAAAATCATTGAGAATAACATTTAATAATAATTGATACAAATGAAAAATATAGTTACATTGTACATGGTAGTTGGCAGTGAATTTGAGTGGATTCTAAGGTGTTTTAGTTATTTCCATCTCACAAATCCATTTTAATGGGTGTGAACATGGTACATCATTCCAGGACTTCAATGGATTAGTGGTAGGATAGACAGCTGCACAATCCTCAATGCCCATGTCATCATTTGGCTCTCCATCCATCCAGTATCTATGGATAAAATAAGAAAATATATGAGATTCAGGACAGAAAATTACTGTAACATAAAGGGGCACCTTTCCATCTTATAAATGATCAGTGATTTGAACTACCCGTTGGTCATAATGGATCCGTTCAGCCATTTCCAGATGTTCTCTGTATGGTCATCCTTCAGTCCCATCCAAAATCCATTTCGATAACTAAATGCTAAATTGTACCTCATTGCCTTTAAGGTTTCAGAAATGTACCTCTGTGGATAAAAACAAACAATATAATATGATTATAATTACAGTTATATATCCTACAACAGTCTAATATGGTTGGTGGCCAATGTAGAAATAAGGACAAATAAAAAGATAAAAATACAAGTTGCAAAGTTCAAATTTTGCACATTCCCCCAATTTATAATATGTTAATTTATCCATATTTTATTATTTATTAATATTGTGTTCCTTTGTTAAATATCTCATATGCAAAAAAATATGAAACCAAGAAGGTGTCATCACTGCATTTTAACAGTTAAACAGATATAAATTAGAAGGAAATAGTATTTGTCCCTTTTGAGAAATTCTTTGGTCAAAAAGAAAATTGTAACTGTACTATTCAGACAATGAAACACAACAAAATGGGAAAGCTGTAATATCACCTGTTCCTCCTCTGAGTTTATGACAAGTAAGTCAGCACCTTTTTTGGTGCACTCTTGTCTGCCTGCAGCCCAGCCCAAGCGTGGAATAGTTTCAGACACGGCAAAGAAATAGCAGGTTCTGTTCATTAAAATCCAGTTTGGTAAGCACTGGCCACAATTGTCTTCTGTTTTAATAAGATACCAGAAAAAAATTAAAAACACCCAAACTAAGGAAATCAAGTCAAAATAAAATGCATAACAATACAGCAGAATAAATATAAGTTGGAATAACTATGCTTATTTCTTTGTTTTTTAAATGCTTACTAGAATATTCAGCAAATTGCTGTCAGTTTAGCCACGTCAGTCATTCACAAAACTCACCAAGATTTGAGAGCTGAGACTTTAGTTTTCTTTTGTCTTGTTCTAAAGCATGATTTTGTGATTGCAGTTCATTCTTAAGTCTCCGCTCTGTGCCCAGATTTGCCTGTAGAGATTTTATCTGTTTTCTGTCTTCATCATGCTGGTCCTGAAGTGCCTTTTTGGACTCGGTCAGGCTTCTGCGTTCTGACCTGAGCTGTGCAAGTTCAAAACTGATTCTTGATGAGTTGAGAGACACAATTTCATGACTGTCAGTCACCCTGTTAACTAAGGAAATGGTTTGTGTTTAGTGTCACCTTAGTAAAGGGTACTGAGTCTAAGTATTACTTAACCGTATTTACTTTTTATGACAAATATTTCGTATTTCATTAATACTCACTCTTAACACCAAGTCCTATCATGATTATGAGAAATACAGCACTCAGGAGGCCCAGAATTATCGTTGCCAGTCGGTAAGGCCTTGATCTGGGTCCAGTTCTGACAGTAAATCTGGGCGCTGGCCAGAGAATGAGTAAATAACATAAACAATTAGTACACTGTCAAAATCTAACAAAAACTAAAAAAAAAAAAACTATTTGTATATGTCATATGAATGGTTATTGCTCTTAGTAGTTATATCAACTTCTGCTACTTATTTTGTAACTCAAAATCTATAGGTTACCAAATATGGCACTGCTTACTGTACACATGTAAAATTCTCCCCCATATTTGACTTTGTTCTCCACGCTCTTACATTTGTACTGAAACAATTTACAAGTGGTCAAAGTACAATTTAATGAAGGAAATTCTTATATATTTTAGTTTTACCATGTATAAATTACATTTATACATGCATTAATTAATGTTTCATTTCCTGTTTAATACATAGAATGTATAGTAAATTAGTCATGCTTAATAGTTTGTTGCATATTGTAATAAAGTGTACTTCCCAGGTGTTGTTTAGTGAGGAACTGCGCTCTATGGATAGCGTCGGGCAAGCGTCTGGAGTGGGGTAAGGAGTAACAAGCCACGGTGTATTCCCATTTCAAGTATTTATTTCACCAACAATTAATATTTACAACTTTAAAAACGTACGCAATAGACAAATGAACAAAACAAACATAAAAGAGTGTTTCTATTAACAGAAAGTACTGACCAATGACTGCAAAGTCATATAGGCCTTTTAATCTACAGCTCAGTCTCACTATGGTCGACCTAGCTCTTCAGCTTCATTAATCCTGTAGCTACGTTAATTTATACCCTTAACTCCTCCCCTAGGAATAATCAATTGCCTTCTCAGGTGTTCTCTAGAGTAAAAGAACAATAAAAGATTATACATGACATCTTTCTGCAAATATCACATTCACAGTTTATCTTAGACAGTTAAATAGTACATACATGCTTTCTTATATTGACAAACATTATTTACCAACATATATTCACTCCTTTATATAATGACGTCCCCCTTATCCTGACAGGACAGACTACCAGGTAAGTAAAAGGCTTTGTCTAAACCATCGTCACTGTTTTGTCTTGGTGGTTGCAACTGAAACGGGTAAGTATTGGGTTTGGTACTGGTGATGAATGTGGGTGCTACCTACTTCATTACACATATCCTTTGGATGCAATGACTGAGAAACTTCTGTCAGGCTTGTATTGCAGCCATCTTCAACTCCTGCATGTTTTAGTCTAGTTTTTATAGGATTCAGATAAGGTGACGGACTTGTCCAGTCAAGCACTTTCCAGTTTTCAGTTTTGAAACCTTAAATTTCATCCAGTATTTGTTGAATGAAATCTATACATATCTGTTCATCATTGATAAAATCCCCCTGGCCCACTGAAGAGTGATGTCAGTCAAATATGTGATTTTTCCTCATGTTAAATTTTCTTATCAGCTGCGGAGGTCTTCCTTGGCATACTAGTCACTTTTTGGTTATGCAACTCATCAGTTTAGTCACTTTCATTCATAATGTTTCAAACAGTTGATTCTAGCTGATGTCTCTGTTCCTCAGCCTCATAAAAGTTTCTGTGACTTTCAGTGGCACAGTTCTTGTTTCTCATGTTGACAAATAGCAAAAGCAGACATTAAAGATGACCAAAAGCCTCTTATACTTGCATTATTGAAACTATTAAGCACAAATCACAGTGAAGCCCCATGTTCCAAACTATATAGTGCCTTGAAAGGTATGAGACTTTGTAAAAAGTGCTGTAATTTCTGCATCATAAAGCTGATCTGTATAAAAAATACACTTTATTAAAATCTGAGAATGTGTGCATCAACCACAAGTAAATAGTTTGAGTACAAATTTAAAACTGGAGTACAGGGGCAAGCAAAAAATTATACCATTATCCCAAAGATTATGGTGGGCACTGTATCTTAATACAACATTCCCTTAATAATTAATTTGTAAATAACTAATGCATAAATTAGGAAACTTGCACTGTTTTGTAAAGTGGTGTCCTAAACTAGGGGATTCAGTTCAAAATGTGTTAGACCACTGGCATGTGTTTATAATAGCAAACCATTAAACTTTTTTGACAAATATATAAGAATGTATTTAGTGCTTAGTATGAGCTACCAGTATATTTTCAATAATATAAAAAGAAACGTGTATAAGTAGAAAATTCGTTTTATGCTATTATTGTTCTCAAAATGCTTTGCATTATAAATAATCAATTAAAATCATTGTGGTGTCTTGTATATGCATAACATTTTAATCGAAACTGTACAAGTTATTATTGAATAACTATTAAAAAATACTGTACACTCTGTGATAAGCACAAAGACAAGAATCTGTAATCACAATCTTTAAGACAAATTACAAGAACTTTTATACAAGAATTTTAATTCTTTAATTTAATTTTAATAAATAATATATAAATAATGACTTACCATTTGAATACAGAGGATTATTATCTGCTGTAAAATCATCATGAAAGTCAAATTCATCATATGGCCCTTTGACATTGTTTTTTGAGGTCTCTGAAGTTGCCATTTTACAAATAGGTCAGAAAGAGTATTTAACATGTCCGTGATCTTTCCTCATAGCACATGCAGAGCTCTTTTGTTTGCGCAAGTAGGGTCAGTATACTTTTCTGAAAGTGAATTGTGGGTAGACTCTGCTTTTTGCAGTGACAGTTCATCTGGAAGCAAAGGCAAACCGTTTTAGACTGATCAAACTTAAACAAACATGTAGATACAACTATGTATATTTATGACCAGAAATTTGGATATTGAGACTTTACAAAACAATTTCATACTATATATCATAAAAGATTAATCTTATTTGCACAGTCATTCTTCAACCTAGTTTAAAAAAGCAAGAAATGAAAGGCAAATGTCCTGCAAAGAGACATGCAAGTGTACTCTACATGTGACAGATTTTTTTTCAAAACTAAAGCACACAAGGGACTGCATCTGAAATGCTGAATAAAGTTTACTGTAACACAAAAATCTGGTTTAGCTTGATCTGGTTATCAGTAGAGGTGGGCGGATCGATCCAAATGTCGATAATATCGCTGGTATTGATATTGAACAATACTCGTGTAAAAGGATCGATACTCAAGCTTTTTTCTCTCCCGCACGCAGTGACTGATGTGCACGCGAATGAATCAAAGTCTACTCTCTGTAAGTATAAGAGCAGCGCTGTGCTGCGTCACACAGCACGGAGCAGCGCACCCAATGATCTATATTATATATTATAATATAGATCATTGAGCGCACCCTCCCCGTCGCTCCTCCCCTTCTCATATTTTTGCTGTTTCACTGTCACGTGGCTCAGTGGCGCCAGCCAAACAAACATGCAGGGCTCAGCCTGGCCCGCCCACTCAGCGCACTCCTTCAAGATTGTTTTATTTTTTACACTCTTTATTTATGAAAAACATAGAGAAGTGCACTGAAGGGAAGAAATTTTTGTATTATTATATAATATACTGTTATTCGTTTTTCATATATTCTTCTTCTTCTTCCGCCGGATTTTTGACGCGCTGCTTGTCCCGCAGTTTTCGAGATATCGACACCGTTCCAATTCCAGATTGTTCGGTCCGATTGTGTGATCCGGGCTTGTATACAGAATTTTGATCGGATTTGCGGTTTTCCTAAAAACTTCCTTAATCTGGGATTTTTTTCCCATAGAGAATGAATGGGGAGCAAAAATGCATGCTCATCTACTGTACTTCTGCTTGACTGATTCGCACCATTTCGGATACACTATATCAGGT
>BRDA01010027.1:76707-92970 GCA_036984385.1 Crenuchus spilurus
CCGCCAACGATACCGTGGGTTCCGGCAACGATACCGTGGGTTCCGGCAACGATACCGTGGGTTCCGGCAACGATACCGTGGGTACCGGCAACGATACCAGGAGTTCCGCCAACGATACCAGGGGTTCCGTCAACGATACCCTGGATTCCGCCAACGGTACACAGATACACTTTTACTTACCCTTCTTGCTCCCTACTTTTCTACTGACCCGCACTCCTTTTTTTTGTCACCTTTTCTTCCCTCGTTCCTCCCATTGACTTCCATTCATTTTCACATACACTCAAGCTACAGAGTTTATGTCCCAACAGCCACCAACATTCATGTACTCCATCAGGACAGATAACAGAGCTGTAGTGCAGGGACATACTGACCCGCACTTCTCTTTTTGTCATCTTTTCATCCCTCGTTCTTCCCATTCATTTTCACATAGACACATGGCAACCGCCTTAGGTCCCATAGCAACTGCCTTGGGGACCATAGCAACCGCCTTGAGGACCATAGCAACGGCCATGGGTGCCATAGCAACGGCCTTGGGTGCCATAGCAACGGCCTTGGGTGCCATAGCAACGGCCTTGGGTGCCATAGCAACCGCCTTGCGGACCATAGCAACCGCCTTGGGACCCATAGCAACCGCCTTGGGACCCATAGCAACGGCTTTGGGTGCCATAGCAACCGCCTTGTGTGCCATAGCAACCGCCTTGGGTGAAATAGCAACGGCCTTGGGAACCATAGCAACGGCCTTGGGGGCCATAGCAACCGCCTTGGGTCCATAGCAACGGCCTTGGGGGCCATAGCAACGGCCTTGGGGACCATAGCAACCGCCTTGGGGGCCTTAGCAACCGCCACAAATACCAAAGCATCACCTTACAAACCAACTGGGATACCTTAGCTTGTGGGCCATGTTAGCAATGCGCAATATCCCGCGTTTCCTTCAGGAAATGCTCTTTTCTAGTTTTATTGTATTGTTCGACTTGAAAAACAGAATAAGTGTGAAACTGTTTACAGTATTTGTTGTGATGTGTTAATTTTGTTGTATTGTGGTTTGTCAGCCCTCTACCTCAGGAGATTTTGTTTTAAGTTGTGTTGAGTGATATTTTTTACACTGTTTATTTAAGAAAAAACTAAAATGCACTGAAAGGAAGAAAAATCCTTATTTTTTATTGTTTTTCCAAAGAACAATTCTACTTGAAAAAAATAAACAAAGAAAGAAAGAACTAGGAAAGATGTTAGGGGATAATTTTTATTTTATTTTTGTATTGTGGTTTCTCCTTTTCTACCTCAAAAAAGATTTATTTTCCTAATGGTAAGGCAAACATTGTTTTGTTACTGTTCCATTGTTTCTAAACAAAAATGTTGATTGTAATATTTTGTTGTCACCTACAATGTTTGGCGAAATTCTATCCTAGGTATTTTGGATCCTTTGGATCTATGAAGCTTAAATATTAAAAAGTATCGGTATCGGTGTTGATATCGGCGATACTGGCCCTGTATTTACTTCTAAAATTCCCGGTATCGCTCACCTCTAGATCAGCTAAATACGGACCCGCCTACTTTTTCTTCCCCCTCAGCTGTCCAGTTTTTTTTGTTTGTTTGTTTTAACGAGTCCAATTATATGTTCACAAGTCGATGTATTGCTTCTCTACTGTTATAGTAAGTGAATTAAGAGTTTTTTGGGGTATGAAAATGAATAACTCAAAAACCCGCAAGCCGTGACCTCTGGATTTTTGTCTGCATTTTTTAATATTTAGGAATTGTGAAAAACTACAAACCTGGCAACTCCGTACGCGGCCCGGATATGAGCCCCGAGATCCGCCCACTTGAAATAACGTAAACATCACAATTAAGTGAACATTAACATTCAGATCTTATTTTCTAAAAGGCCAATATATCAGTTCGAGTTTTGTACAACAAATGTGTAAAACAGAGGCTAACATAAGTAGTTTTGATTTTTATTTTGAAATATGTGTTTGTGACGTCACGGCGCTGTCCGTTGGCGGAAATTTTTGAAAACTCGTAACAGAGAAGGCAGCGTCGAGAAACTGGATATTTATCTAAGGTATGAGTAAGGATTTAACAAATGATAATGAAAATGCCCATCAATTTACATAAATATTGTAACATCGTTAGCTAAATATTTTTGCGAGTACTGTGACTTCGGGCAGGTATTTTTCATTTCCTTATTG
Source organism: Crenuchus spilurus (assembly GCA_036984385.1). NCBI lineage: Eukaryota > Metazoa > Chordata > Actinopteri > Characiformes > Crenuchidae > Crenuchus > Crenuchus spilurus. The sequence goes on from BRDA01010027.1 coordinate 78,891, forward strand.
ATAGAGTTGGTTACGTTAGCTTGCTAGCGATTGCTAGTCGAATCTCTCAGTATTCTCGAATTTGTGCATAGCTAGCTGCAGCTTTAGAAACAAATAAGTCATCACTTCACTTTCATCCCAATTTGCCGACCTGAACCCCACTGGCAAAACTTCTTTGTAGTTTGATCAAAAGAAAATTGGACGGTCACAAGCCGCCAACAGGTCAAGTCATCAAAAACAACGGCCGAGTCAGGGTTATTCTCCAAATACTAATTTCGGAACCCTTTAAGATAAAACAGCAGTTTTAGAGGTTTAAATATGAATATGAATTTGTTTTCTTTGCATTATACAATGTTTGAAAACACTGCATCGGTTTTGTTGTTTTGACCAGATGTTAATTTTCTGCAAACATTTTTCTAAATGGCAATATCTAATACCTTGACTAAAGCCCCAGTTCCAGCTGCAGGAAAAATAACCCCAACGCATAATAATGCCTCCACCATACTTCATTGTGGGTGTGTTCTTTTGGTGATGTACAGTGTTGGCTGCAGATATACCTTTTGGAATTACGGGCAAATGTTAAAAACATTGGTCTCATCAGATCATAGCATTTTCCCACATGATTTTAGTAAAACATAGACGGGCTTCCGTCTTGACATCTGAAAAATACATTATATGAAAAGACTGTTTGGTCACAAAAGATTACAAAAAGTGAAACAATTCATATTAGTCTCATTTTTTAAAATTACATAAACCTTAATGGGGTGTGTATACTCTTTATATCCACTGTAATTTAATAAATATGGCAATGATTCTTCGTGCCATTTTCATTGTCTTCAATGTGTTATATTTATCTTCTCAAACTTTTAGTTTAAAAAAAAGTTTAAAAAGATTTACACAAATTGTCAATATGATTTTGATTATTATGATTCTGCACTGCCCTAAGCTACACTAATTAAACTCTTTGAAGTGATGCTGCCAATTGGCCTGTCTTCATTAAGTGCTAAAGTATTCAGAATATTAATGAAAGTACATCGTCATATTGCCCATTCCAACCTCTATGTCCTTAGAAAATACTGACCTTAGTAATGTACTGTTTGTTAAACATGATAAACAGTGTAATTATTTTTAATGTTTTATGCTTTTATAAATATATTTGTTGACATCTTGCATAGTAGACTCTCTTTATTCTAATAAAAAATGTTCTTTATAATGCATAGATTTTTTAAAAGTATTCCTTCAATGAAATATTTCTGTTTATAGTTAGATTTATTGCATGTATGTTTAATGATTCCTTGCCTTAGAGTCAACAATGAGCCGAAGACCTAGCAGAAGAATTTCAGAGATGCCAATGCGGGTACCTGATGGGAGAATGAGTTTTGTGAATGCAACACCACAGAAGTATGTGTGTTATCCTATTCATTACAAAGCACTGTTTTACATTTTATAACACTGCAGCGTACTACAGTTTGTGATGCATGGTTGTTTTTTTTTCACCTCTGGCAGCAAAGAGAATGTCTTTGGAAAGCTGAACATCCCAAAACCTCATTCTACCACATCAGAAAGAAGAACCAGCTATTTTGGAAAGTAAGTCTAAAGTATATGTTGGTGTTTGTTGTAGGAGTTATTGTATGACAATATTTGCTTCACTTCACAAATGAGTTGATAGAATGACTTACAAAAGTACTTTGTTTCCATTTAGAGAATTATCTCATCTAGTACAGGCAGGTTAGAATCCCAACTACTCTTCAGTTCAGACTTTTGGAAGAAAACCATTACTATTACAAGGAAAGATACACAATATAAGAGCATTATAATGCATTACAATAAATGTTTTAAACTAGTTCTCACTGTCTGCATTTGAAGACTGCAAGGGACTCTTCTGTTCAAACAGCCAGTGGGAGTTTGTTCCACCACCTGGTTGCTAGGACAGAGAAGATTCTTGATGCTAGTCTTCATTGTGTCTTGAAGGATGGTGGGTCAAGCCGAGCTGCACCAGAAGCCTAAAGGGTTTGAGGTGCAGCTCAAGATTTGGCCATTGCTTTTAGTTTGGGCCCCCCTGATGGCTCGCATAGTAAGACCAGCCAGGAGTGAGTTGCAGTAGTCAAACCTTGAGATGACAAGAGACTAGACAAACACCTGGGTGGTATCCTGAGTTAGAAAGTTATAGCATAATCCATGTTGTAGTATAGTCTTTGCGCTCTGAGAAATATTGCTCATTATAATTAACTAGCAATCTGCTTTGTTTCTATTACTATGAAAATAAATGTAGCTACTGAAGCTGAGGGAATGGTAATTGTTAACTATTTGTTTGAACTTATCAGACAGTGACAATCTCATACCTGTTTGTCCACAGAGGTGCTGGTGGACAGAGAAACAGCACGTTTGGGTCCTATACTGGCACAGAAAAAATTAAGGATCCCAGACCCCTTCATGATAAAGCATTTGTTCAGCAGTGCATCAAGCAGCTCTGTGAGGTGGGCTCAGTGTTGAATCTACTTTTTTTTGCTTACATGATTGAATACTGACAGTATCTTGGTCTACAAGCTTAGAAAACAGTGTTATTTATGTCATAGTCATTGACTGCATAGTATTGCATGATTGCATAGTCTTTTGTGTTGGGTTGTTTTTAACCTGTATTTAAAAAAAAAGTCAGAATAATTTAGAAATATCTCATGACTCTGTTATGCTCAAATAAATTAAATTCTCATTAATGCTTAATTTTTTAATTTCTGTTCTTTGTAGTTCCTTGGAGATAATGGATTTCCTGGCAATATTACCGTAAAAGCCCTCCAGTCACCTTCTACTAAAGAGTTCCTGAAGATCTTTGAGTTCATCTACAGTTTGTTGGACCCTCTCTTTCAGATACCCACTACCAAGGTTGAAGAGGAAATTCCTAGAATGTTTAAAGACTTGGGGTATATCTTGTGACTTCTTAATGATAGATAGAACACAATGTTCTCCAGAAATATATTTTTTGGGAAATGTCTTTCATACTGTCAGATACATTACCACAGTTAATCTGAAATGAACATTGTGGTGTTTTTTGGCTTTAGGTACCCATTTGCACTCTCAAAAAGCTCCATGTACTCCATTGGGGCACCACATACTTGGCCTCAGGCTCTGGGAGCACTCATCTGGCTCATCGATACAGTTAAGGTAAATGTAGTCCATGAAAAAGCATTTTATAATTTAATCATGAATTTAATATATCAGATATTGAAAGTAAATGTAAAACATTTGAAGTTGACACCATATTTGTAAAGCAGAACTGTCAGCAATGCTCATGGGGTGTGGGATTGGAGACAATATTTTCATGTACTTCTTTTGCAGGTATTGTTCTTGGGGCTCTTCAAGCATGCAGTAAATAAACAATTTCCTTGTTTTGTAGATTTATAACAGTATGAAACATCAGAATCTGCTGTTTGCAGACTTCTTGGATGGCTCCACTGTGCTGGAGGAGGGAGTTGAATACAATAAGGTATTACATTACATTACATTGCATTTAGCGGACGCTTTTATCCAAAGCGACTTACAATAGTGGGAAAGTATTGTTGGCTCACTGTCAACAAATATGTTTAAAATAGCATTGCATGCAAAATCCATAATCTTGGTATGTAACAATTGCTTAATTCAAAGTCAGAAGTATTTGTGTGGAAACTGAATTGATTAAGTCTTTGAGAAAACAGATTTTAAAAATCTTAATTGATGTGATTGACACCGTAATCACAAATAAGTCTAAAACTACCTGTGCAGTATTTGTTTTCCTGAAATGTTACAATATTTATGTTCCATGCCTGTCTGAACTGTGTTTACAGCTCTTATTAGACTGCTGCTTTAAAACCTACAATAAGTTCATGCAGGGAGCAAACACCTTTGAGGAAGAAGATGAAGAATACCTCAGCCATCTAAGTAAGTTAGACCTGGTCACATCTCTAAGACCAGTAATGCTGAAGAGTTCAGAAGGATAGCTGGTTGTATGCTGAACATATTTGATCATTTATGACAGCTGGGATGAGACAAAAAAAAGACCATTAAATATATGCTGGCCGAGCTATGACCTGAAAAATCTGACTATATTTCCCTTAAATACTTGCTGCAATTGTTATTAATTTGGCAATATGTCTAATGCTCACAGAGAGGCTGTATAATGTGGACGAAGCTCTTTTGGAATCTCAACAAGAAAAACACAGAGTGCTGATGGAGGATGTGGACAGACTAGAGAAAGAGAGCCATACTGTGAGCATGTTTTCTAACTTCTAACTGTGCTTTAACTTCTAAAGCTTGACAACTCTAAAATTATATCTCATTAGCTGATTTATTTAAACATATCAGATGGGTAATAATATTACTCCTGGATTATGTTTACTTTCATTGTAGGATATGCACGAACATGCTGCATATAAGTTTTATATATTATCCATCTCAGCAAAATCTGTAAAGTTTATGTTGACTTTTACTTACTTTAAAATGATGCCCATGTCTTATTTTTCAGTGCAAAATTTTGGTTGCAAAATATACACAATTTATTTTATGCTTTTTATTATGTATGGAGACACTCAAGGAAACAGTCACTTTCATTCTCTTATTTGTATTTATGCATCTTGAAACATTACCTAACACTTTGATCCATGAATGAAGTGAATGTGGTGAACCTGGCAATTATACAGCAGTACATGACAAACTATTGTAGTACATAAAGGTTACACTTGGGATCATTTTAAGGTGCATGTGTAGAGTTTGAGGCTCACATCTCATTAAATTTTTTTTTGTGATTGTGTAGGATCGTTTGATGGCACGGAGAACTGAAAAGCTGAGAATGCAAACTGATCTGCAGAAACTACAAAGCTACCGCACTCAAATGGAGTCATTTAAAAGTAATCTGGAGAACAAAGCCACTGGACTGTCTGAAGAGCTTGAGGCTGCTGGTATGTTTTCATTCAAATGGTGACACCTGTTTACCATACAATTAAAATTTTCTAACCATTGTTTCAATTTGCCACCATATGTGACTCACTTTGCTAAATTAGTTCAAAGTTGTTCAAAAATGTGTACAAGAATATTCTTTCCATAGATTTAATGTTTGGAATATGTAGTCAAATATACATTTTTCAAATAAATATGACAGGTTTTTTTTTGTGAAGCACATCTTGTAAACTAGATATATCAGCTTTCACATAGGCTACTTACATGAGTTTATAAAATACTATTCTTAATATTGTATCTTATTGCCAACATTGCCTGTGTGGATATGTAGATCTTCAGTTAGAGAGTCTGAAACAAGAGAAGGCCAGGCTGCAGAACATTTTGGAGAATCAGAAGTTCACTCCGGCTGATATTGAGCGCATCAACAGGGAGAGGAATGAACTACAGCAGACTGTCAGCAATCTGAGTCGCAGTCTAGAAGAGGCCCAGCAGTTAGCTTGGAATGAGGAGATCACCCAGGTTAAAACCAAAGAAAAGGTGAGTATGTTACACTGACACCACTTTTATTGTAACAGTTATTGGCTAGCATCTTTTATACTCTGAAATATTCAAAATTAAGGGTTAATTTAACTGTATTTTAAAATTAAACGATATTTGTTTTTGTGCGCAGCCATGGGACAATTACATTACATTAATTACCTTGGCCTGAGTATTCATGCTCAATATAAATGAGTGAGCTTCAGGTTATTGGAGTTTTTTTCATTTGCAGAGCATTTCTGCTTAATGCTTGTTTGAAATTACTCAGAATAATATACACAATATACAAAATAAATAACATGGTGCTGAAATATTGTTGGACTAAAGAAGGGCTATTTGATTCTTTATTTGCTTTAGTGATTGCTTCCATGGTGGTCTCATCTAACCTCTCTGAAACAGTGAACCATTTTTTCCCTGGAATTTTTACTGTAGGCTGAGGTAAAATTGGCAGAGTACCACAAACTGGCACGTATGCTGAAGCTTATTCCTCAAACTGCTGAGAATGCCTGTGGTCATGACTTTGAAATCAAAACAGTCGGTGACTATGGCCCAACAACTGCCACCCAGATCAGAACCCAGATACAGGTACAAGTTCATCACAACAACAAAATTGGATTCAAAATTAGTTATTGTGCTTTGTGTATGACTTTCTTATTGGTGACTGTGTAGAATCCTCTCAAAAACATGGTCTTGGATGTGGAGGAGGAGTTCAGCAGGCTGACCAATATGAAGCTTAGCCTAGAGGAGACAGTAGAACAGGTATGCAAAATCTAATGTAAATATAATATAAAAAAAAACTTCACAGATCATAAAATTAGTGTGAAACATGTGACTGATGAATATTATCTTTTAACACCATGTCTTGAACTTCTTTTTGGTTCATTTGCCATAAATGGTTCTCAAAACATCACTGTTTGCTCAGGCTACTACTAGCATTTAACTTGTATACAGTTTGCCTGAAAACTGTAATTGGACTAAAAGCAGTATAGAGAATTCACCAAAGCTCAAACAGCAACAGTCTTGGTGAGTATAACTGAGTAAAGCTTGCTTAATTCTCTGTTATAGGTGGAGTTTATCTTAGATGAGCAGTAACTGTTAGCAAAGTGTCTGAACTGGCAACCTCTCTTTGGCAGTGTAGTATCTGCCAACTTCTATCAAAATTTGCATTTGTGCAAGCCCTAATTAGATACTTACTTCCTGTCTCAGGTAAAATCTAACACTGCTGAGAAGGTGAATGACATAAAGCAGCTAAAAGATCAAATTCACAGGCTGGACCAGAAGCTGGAGCATGACATGCAGGTATGTCCTGACATGACCATTAATGTCCGAGTCTGATAAAGCAAAGTCAAACTGCAATATTCCGGAATTTTCATTGTGTTTATGATAAATTATATATTTCATGCCACACTATAACTATATTTTGAATAATGGCATTAATATTTACATGTTTAAGTGTGCGTTTGTGTATGTTACTGATATAAATAAGCAATACATCTTGGTTTGAGTAGGAGATGGCTCAGGAGGAGGAAAAGTGGGCAGCAAATGTGGACTCAGTTGAAAGAAACAAAAAGCTTCTAGAAAAAAAGGTCATGGATGGCTATGAGGAGGCTGAAGAACAGCTCAAAGCAGCCCAACAGCAGTGAGTTAATGCATATCTTCTGTTCTGTCATTCTTTTATGGGATTTTTTATAAACACTGTAAAATTGTCTTCCAGTTAGTTAAATGTGCCCTAGAATAGAAAACTGTTTAGAATATAAAATTTACCTTTTAGTAGTTGAATAAGAAGAATTTGGTATATGGAACTAGCATACTGCGAACCTACACTTTCAGCCTTAAGAGTTAATGGGCTCAGCATGAAAGGCAAAATATCTTGTCAGGTAGAGGCAAAATCATAGGGTTTTAAAAGCATGTATAAAACTATTTCTGTATTTTTCACCCTCCTCAAAGTCACATACATTTCATGTAAATGTCAGAGAACAATTTTCTAAACAAAATAAACTGAGGAAATCAGTTCAATGCCTCCTTTAAGTACAAAAAATTTTCTGCCATCAGGTATCACCTTGTGCTTCAGGAAACCAAAGAGGAGAGGCGGCTGGTGGTACACAACTTGTCCCATGTTTTCAGTGCTGCAGTCAAGCACTTGACTGTAGTTGAGGTAAAAGAGAAATTGCCTTGTATAAGAAATTAAGATTCACAGATCTTTTTCTTGAGCTTCTGAATTCATTGAGGGTCATATTGATTGTAGGAAGAAATCTATTATCTTATTCTGTCTATTCAGTTCTTTCTCTTAACATTTTGAAGACAACTGCAGACAATGTTTGGTGTCCTCAACCTAAGAGTTATTAAAACATATGTACATTAATTTAATAATCAATACATCAGAAGATCAATTTATTTTGAAACATGGTAGAGTTCCAGTTGTGTTGATTATATTAACTGATGGTTTAAATGTAAAGTGTCTGCGCAGTAGAACCGGTAACCGTGTTTATAGGTATGCTGACTACCTTAATCTTGAAAGCTTTGAAATAGTATTACAGGTGCAGTTTGATTGGCTCAACATGTTTGTCATATCTAACTTTCAGAACCATTGTAAGGACCAGCTTCGTAAGATGGGCAAGATAAATGAAACTCTCTCTGAAGACCAAGCAGACCTGCAACAACTGACTGAAATTATAGAAAATTTTGTGGCTAGAGCAGACAGTCTTGAATGACTGAATGTAAAGTTTGTAAAAAATGTTTTACTTAGTTACTGTATTGGATCATTTTATAATGTGTACTTTACTCTTTGTACTTTGTTTAATAAAAATGTGACCTTTTTCATCCAACTGGATGAAATAATTGTATTTTTAAATGAATGTTAAGTTATGAAAGTTTTATGGATTGTATAGCTAAAATAAGAAATGTTCAAAGAACAATACCAGTCCATTTTTTGCTAAGATGTTGTTGTGAAGTTGTAGTAAAACATAAACAACCTAATTAACCATATGATTGAAAAGCAGCCTAGATGTTCTGAGTGACCATTATTTCAGTTCTATTAAGTAAATAATAAATTAACCATGTGTATTACATAATAAAGAGTAGTGAGTTAATGAAAGCATGTCTGCAAGAACAATGCATGAAGTCCTATTGTTTTGGTCTTCAAGAGTGTTGATCACATATTAATATTTGACGAGGAATTATGTGGAACTAGAAGGCTCATCAAGCAGCCTGTCTATGGTCTAACATGCTCTCGTTGTTTACCCAACTGTCCGCAGACATTTTAAGTTCAGCCCCCAGGTCCTAGTTGGCTACAAGTTTTGGCAGCTTTTCTATTGTAACTAACCCATTTTCATGCGTTATGAATACAATTTGGCTTTCAATGGGTGACGTTTAATTTGAATGCACATCTGAACAGTTACATGACACATTTAACATAAAACACGCACGACATTATTAAACCGAACTTTTATTTTGAATTTGAATGAACTCAACAGATTTGATTCTTTTTATGTATGCTTTGGTCAAATTTGGAATCAAAGTAACAGTACCGTTTTACAAAAACCAATTGGGTTAAGTCTTTGTGCTACTGTCCAAGAAAAGTATTTTTATTTAGCAATGCCATGTTCAAAGTTGTAATACTACGCTGTTCGGTTCCGAGTCGTTTTACAAAGAACTGATTTGTGAAATGATTCACTGATGGAGTCGATTCCCAGGGCTGGCTACGCCTTTCAACTGCTTCAGGTTCGTACAGAAGAAACAGGACACGATAAAAAGTGGTTATGTCAGTTATAAACAAGTTATTGGAGCAAGTAGAATTGTTAATATAAGTGTATTTTTACACAGAAACATTAACTTTACATCACCGCCGCAGCTTGCCTGCATGTTTGTGGGATTTGTGGACATTTTGATGTTTTTTGACGCTCTAGGTTATCAACGTAGGTAAGTTAGCTTGTTTGAATTCCACCTTAAATAGCGCATCACATACATTCAGACTCCTGACAGACGTGTCTGTAACTGCTGCAGTATTTAAGGTGGAACGAAGCTTCGCGAAGTAGCCAACACCAAACTTTTGGTCGTGTGTGCATGTGAGGCCAGGGGTGGAATGGGGTCTATCCCCTTTCTAAAATATACTTAGAATTACATTTGAAATTGTGCTGAATTCTTCAATAGAGAGAGAAATAAATACTTTTGCTAAGTTTGCTATTATTAGCAAGTTAACTTACGAACTATGTAAAGTTAAATTATTTGACGGGGTTTTTACTATCGTGTGGTCTATATATAGAAAATAACTTATTTGTTTATGTTGTCATATCATTTGATTGGCTGACCGCTATGGGGCTGTAAAGAGTAGTTCAAGAAACCTACTGAAAATCAAGATAAATAACCTACTCTGCCTTTATAGGTAATAGGAAGTATTCAGCTTTATTGCCAAATCTTGAGTATTGACACATTTAAATGCTTTCCATTTTTGGTGTTTTGGTGTTGTGTATATGCTGCACACACACACACACATATCTATATATATATATATATATATATATATATATATATATATATATATATATATATACACACACACACACCATCGTATGATGGTTTATCTCAGCAGCTTAGTTCTTTACATTGTTGAACAAACTGTGGTTCAAGACATATCTGATTGCCCAACATTCTCATTATCAGCATCCTCATCAACTCAACGACTATAAGGAAACATGTCTTTGGAAGATTATGAGAGACATTACGGATCACTTTCAGACTCTGGATGTGAATCTGTCACTGGTCCACCAACATCTGGCACATTTAGTAGTGAAGAGGAAAAGTTACACTACATTCCCATTCGAGTCTTGGGTAAAGGGGCTTTTGGTGAAGCCACCTTATACAGGCGCACTGAGGTAGGCACTGCCACTTGTTTTCCGCTGTACCCTCTAACACACTGCAGCATTTCATCACTGTTTTTCATTCATACTTTTTATTAGTCAGGCAGCTTCATGCATACACTGAGGCTGACCCTCATTTACAGTGTAGCTGAATGTTTACAGTGCAAAGTGACTGAACAGATTAAACTGGAATTACAAATTAAGAGAACAATTAAGATTTATGTAAGAAAAGGAGCAGTAAAGTAAATAAAGTTAGGAAATAAAAGTTAATCAAATTTATTTAAGAATGTAGACTTTTGTATTAAATTAAAAGGCAAAACATAAAAAAACATAAGTATGGTAAATTTACATTTCAGTGAAAAATATTAAATAAGGCAAACACACATTTTGAAGCAGCTAAATAAAAAAAGTAATGAAATATGACAAACAGTAATAGAATAAGGGAAATTAAAAATAGAAGTATTACTTGTACAAATTTTGTATGTAGACCATCCGTCTCCTTTTCAGCTTTCTCACACATATTAGAAATGCCGGTGAGACAAGATGCACTGTGGGATTTGCCTGTCCACTGAAACCAGCTCTTGTATTTCCCCTCCAAAAGATTATTTATAGTGCACAAGTTAAAGGGAACCAATTTTTTTGTGCTTGTTAGATTTGAGTTTAATGGAGTATGTAAACATTGTTCACTTCCCAGTCCATATATAGAAAATAAACTGCAAGAGAAGCTTGTGTTGCATTACGTCACAAAATAGCCTTTGCATATGGAAATGTGTCCCATTATTCTTGCTGAAGTTATAAACCATAGTGCTTTTAAAATGGGGTAAAATGTCAGCCAGTTTAAAACTAATGGGTAAAGAAAGAGAGATTGAACAATTTGCATGTAAATATGGCTTATAGATAAAAATGTATTAAGACTGCTGTTGGTACCTACACAAAAATACATATTTGGACTGAGTCCAAGAACAGTGCATGTTATTTGTATACACATACTACCCCATGAAAATGAGCTTTCCCAAGTGCTTAAGTTCCACATATTAGTCTGTTTTGTGCTATGAATATTGCATAAATAATGGGTGCATTCTGTTATTTGTAAAGTTCAATTCAGTTTATGTGAAGGAAATTTTTAGTAAACTGTAACAATTTTACCAGGGCTGTCTGGGATTTAATGAGATATTTTGTGTCCCTCAGGATAATTCATTGGTGGTTTGGAAAGAGATTGATCTGAATAATCTCTCTGATAAAAAGCGCAAAGATGTCATGAATGAAATCAGCATCCTGTCCATTCTCCAGCATAGCAACATCATAGCATATTTCAATCACTTCATGGACAAAAACACCTTGCTGATTGAGCTGGAATACTGCAATGGTCAGAAAGCGTTTTTTATTTGTCAGAAGTTTTTTGGATTTGCTTAACAGATGTACAAATAGCATTCAAGAGCATTATGTATATGAATATATTTTTCTGTGGTCCAGGTGGGAATCTTTATGACAAAATTATCCAACAAAAAGGAAAACTCTTCATAGAGGAGGTAATATTGAAAAATTACGTTTTTCAAACACAGATTTTCACACATGCCTGGCTAATATTTGATACTTAACTTATATACTGATATATTTACAAAGGTTGTCCTATGGTATTTGTACCAAATTGCATCAGCAGTGGCGCATATTCATAAAGCTGGTATCCTGCACAGGTAAGAGACAACTTCTCCTTGTCTAATGTAAGTAGTACTGCCTTTTGCAGTCCTCTCATCAGCTTCGCTAAATCAAACTGGTCTAATGGGAATTAAATAATTCTTGTTTATTGTTTAAAGGGATATCAAAACATTAAATATCTTCCTCACCAAGACAAACTTGATAAAGCTTGGAGACTATGGTTTAGCCAAGAAGCTGGACTCAGAGTATTCGATGGCTGAGACGGTTAGTGATCTCTGCTTTGCAGTTTATAATGAAAATTGTTACATTCTTTGCACTTCATTTTTTAATCTTGTTCAAGTTCACTTCATACTAGACTAATACAGCATGTTAACTTAGATTTTGCACAAGTTTGATTTGGCCTCTTAGTATGAGACTGGAACTTTCTACTTATATGAAATTAATTTTAATCTACAGTCCATTATTTTTAATTATTAATTTTTATATCACATCTTTCTAGTGTGTGGGTACTCCATACTACATGTCCCCTGAGCTTTGTCAAGGGGTGAAGTACAACTTTAAATCAGACATCTGGGCCATGGGCTGTGTCTTATATGAGCTTCTGACTCTCACCAGGACTTTTGATGCAACGGTATTCATCTGTTGTTGTTTTTTTTTCTTTCTAACGTATGATAAGTGAGTTAATTGTTGAGTCAATTATTAAGAATTCTTACTTTGAATTCTTCAGAATCCCCTGAATCTCTGTGTGAAGATTGTTCAGGGTAATTGGACTATGGAAGTGAACTCGGATGCTTATTCATCTCAGCTCATCAAGATAGTCTATGAATGCTTAGATCAGGTGAGCTTATGTAGGTCATTTATATACAAAAATGCTAAAATTGCATTTTGTGTAATACTTTGCCCAGTATAATAATTGTTATAATTATGGCTTTGTGGCTTTGAGAGCTGTACACAAAAGGTAGCAATAATATAACCCATAGTTTATGCAGCTTATTATGAAATAATATTTATTTGTTGCAGGACCCAGAAAAGAGACCAACTGCTGACCAGATTCTTGATCAGCCCATCATTTCTTGTGTTAGACAGTGAGTATTAGCAAGGAACATTTGAATAATAAGAGATGAAACATAGGTTGTTGTCCAGTTAGTTAGAAAGCATTTACATAACTGAATAATTTACATGAAGCATATATAAGTTCTTACTAGAAAGTTGTCAATTTTAGATATAAAATGCCATCACTGTTAAAGCAGAAATTGTTTTGCTTGCAGACAGTTGGATGATCGTGTGGCTGTACTCAATTCAGCAATCAGGAGACCCAAGTATGTACTATGATACAGTTTCCCCACTTAGCAGCTACGTTTTGCTGCTATGGTTACTTTAAATTCAAAAATATTCTTTTGAATGTATTAACAAAGTATTAAAGTCCTATTTTTCATATTTACCCATCTGGTTTCCAGGTTGAGTACAGTCTCAGATACATCAGTTGCTGTAGTGACCACTCGATCAAGGGAGGCTTATTTCTGGGGAGGAGGGAAATTCACCCCTCAGAAGCTGGATATGTTTAAGGGAGGCAACAGCGCTCAGCAAGTGTGCGCAGGGGAAACGCATTTTGCAGTGGTTACTGTGGAGAAAGAGCTTTACACTTGGGCTGTAAGAATCTTTCTTTCCTCATCTTGAATTAGCATGCATATCACAGCAGCTGTTCCTCTTATTGCATTGAAATATATGGCATTTTAAACAACTGCATACATATACTGAACAAAAATATAAATGCTGCCATTTTTCATGAGCTAAACTCAAAGATCTAAGACATTTTCTACGTACACAAAAGGCCATTTTCTCTCAAATATTGTTCACAATTTTGACTGTTTTGTGTACATAGAAAAGTCTTCAGCTCATGAAAAATGGGAGCAGAAACAAAACTGTTGCATTTATATTTTTGTTCAGTGTAAAATAGATGTCAGCAGTCAATTATGATAATAAATTGAAATGTTGTCCGTCAGTAACACAAAATGTAAAACTAAGAAATTAGTTATATGTAGTTTAGTCATGAAACAAATGGCTAAAACATTTAGCCTGACATTCACTATTTTGAAAGCTTGATCTTTATTTGCATTAGATTGTCT
>BRDA01010028.1:0-14857 GCA_036984385.1 Crenuchus spilurus
GACTAATTAGTAAGTAAACTCTTCTGTGATGTCATTAAAGGACTAATTAGTAAGTAAACTCTTCTGTGATGTCATTAATGGATTGTGATTGGCAGGTCTTTGCTCCTGTGATGTCATTAATGGAGTGTGATTGGCAGGTCTAGTGTGTATCACTGGTTCAATGACGATTGATAATTCGTTCTGAGACTAAATGAATTGATTACCATTGGTAGCTCATCATGGATAGTTCAGCAGTTCTATGACATTAATAAAGTTAATGAATGATCCAAAAATGATCATCATTGCTAGTAGGGCTGGAACGATATGGCCTAAAATCAATATTGCGATATATTGAGCAGTTCACCTCAATAATGATAAATGGACGATAATACTAATACACACACACCCAGTGTAACGACTTCACAGCCAGTTATATTGATGGTACAATTCCCTTTTTATTACCACTTTGATTCACTTTAAAGCATAAATAAATGAAGAAAATGTCTTCAGAAAAGACACCATTAACCTCATCAATACACTCACTCCTGAGGTGGTATTTAAAATTTACATTAAAAAGCTCCTTGTTTTTGTATGTTTATGGTCAATATGCTTTCTGATGTTGCATCTGTTCATAAGAACTTAGGACATAGGACATTTTTCACAGACAACAGATCTCACGTGAACTCTTCTTTTGAGTGCATAAATTCAGGTCGTCTTCTGCCCTGAGTGGACATGGCTTGGCACTGGGTGGACACAGCTCTGCACTGGGTGGGAACTGCTTGGTACTGGGCTTTACACTGGGTGGGCACAGATCTGCACTGGGTGCATGCAGCTTTACACTGGGTGGGCGCGGCTTGGTACTGGATGTGCATGGCTCAGCACTAAGTGGGCACAGCTTGGGACTTGTAGAACATGGCTTTAACAGAGGTGTTGTGGTTGATTGTTTAGTTTGACTGACAGTATATGCAGTGGTAATGGAGTTGTGTCCTGCACCCTAAGCCACATCGGTGAATAGTGCATCCTTAAACATAAGAAAATAAATTCTATAAAGTGTGGGGCCATAAAAATAATTGTAGGTCTCTGAAAGGCTTAGTAATGACAGTAACCGGCTTTTGACACAACAGTACAACATAAATTATACAATATCTAATGATGTACATAATTATATAAATATGATTAAGCCTCAAATGACAAGGTATATAAACCTTGTTGAGTAAACTGTTTTAAATGTTGTAATGTGAGGCTTAATCATACGTGCAGTTTACAAAGTCTGATATTTATATCATTAGTCTGATATTTATATAATTAGTCTGATTTAATCTGATATTTATATCATTAGTCTGATATTTATATAATTAGTCTGTTATTTATGTTATTAGTCTGATATTTATATAATTAGTCTGATTTAATCTGATATTTATATAATTAGTCTGATATTTATATAATTATATACAGCTATGACATGTTGGACATTGTAGATAACTATTATATGTTAGATATTGTGTGACTTATTGTACAGCCTATATTGTACTGTTGTGTCAAAAGACTGTTATTGTTGTGTTAACTGACTTACCTTCATGCTGGACTGCTCAGTTAAAATGTAGTGTGAGATGACTCCTAAGTTTACTGGCTTATGTTGGCTTATAATACTCTATGGAGCAAAACGGACAATGATATTTGTCACAGCATGTGTCACATCACTCATATATCGGCAATGATCTTCCTTCTTGTATGGAAATATGTATTGAGAAACATATATAACTGTCGCAAACCTCCTTTAACATTCACAGTTTACATGTGTTTACCGCACATGCGCTGCCACTGGTGTGAAACCGCTGGCGTAAATCTATGGCTGTGCAGTAAGACCATTCTCCATAGGGCCCGTGTCACTCCCCGATCTGTTCACCATGCCCGATTTGTGCCGCACATGCGCATAAGCACGTCATTTCCGGATGAAGTTGTACAAAATGAATTGAATTAGTCGTTTTGGTGAAGGATGAAAACTTTTGCACTTTATTGTTTTATGAAATTTATGGTTCATTGTTTGTTCAAAAGAAGTCGTTTACGTGTTTCAAACTTTGCAGGATTACTTACTGAAGGGTGAATTTACATAGACAGAGGGGATCAGATCTGCGTTAAGAACAGCAGGGTTGCCAGGTCTCCAATAATCTCCATTCCGATGTCTGACCTAAAGCACCCTTATACAACCTTGACAGCAGCCTAAAATCTAGAATGTCCAATCACAGGTATTTTTGTTTTAAGTTTTCATCCTTCACCAAAACGACTCGGATTCAAATGCAATTCGTACAACTTTATCAGGAAATGATGTCGCATGCGCGGTAGAAATCGGGCAGGGTGAACGGATCGGGGAGTGACAGCCCGCACTGGTAGGGCAGCCTGTAGTCACGTGACTACAGGCTGACCTAGAGACAGCACGGAGAGCAGCGTCTTAACGAAACATGAACGTAGCCGCCAAAAAAGACAAAAACGACTTTTCATTTTTTAAGACAGAAAATACCGACATGGGCAAAATGACGTCGGTTATTGTCATAAATTTCGGTATTGGTACATTTTCGGTTTATCGCCCAGGCCTAATTGCTAGTATAGTTTCCAGTCTTGTTCTTCTACCTCCAGTTCTGAATGATCACGATGACTCGTAATCCCTGTTTACCAAAGGAAGTGCTGAGGCTTACGAGAGCACCACCCAGAGCTCATCGGCAGCCTGCTGCTAAGCATGGGGAAATCCCTGTGGAGGAGGCTGCTGCGTGGGATGTTAATGCAGCGTTTAGCTGTGAATATCTGCTCATTCTTTTGAGTTTATCTGCATCCTGCCTGCCGGTGGCTTTACCGAGACGTGTTTGTTTGCATGCGTTCCCTCAGCGTTGAGCTCTTGTCGTTGGGTTATTTGTTTTGTGGGCTGGGAGTAATCGGCTGCGCTCTGGAGGTCATGACCTAAACGGGCCTTTTCACCAGCACAGCATCAATCACAATCACCAGCGCTCAGTCAGTAATCACACAAATCACACTGACCCACCCACTGCTGCACTCGCCTCTGACCTGCAGTCCACATTCCCTCAGGTCTTAAGACAGATTTGAAAATGCCTTAATTTATATGATTTAAAGGCATTTAATTTTAGGATGATACATAAAGGCCGAGTTTAATACAGTTGATGTGTATGTTCAGAATAGCCCACAAAGCAAAACTATCAAAAGTCAGATGTCGTGATAAGACAAAGATCATCAATATCAGAGTGTTTAAATGTTTGGACACATGATTTTATAAATGAATAAAGGTGTGCCAGTGCTGGACGATATGATCTCAAATCGAGATCACAATTAATTTACAATTAATTAACATTTTAACTCGATTATGATTCATGAACAATTACTTTGTTCTTTTTATTGACTTCTTTAGTGTCGTCTTCACTAAATTCAGTGTCCAGTTGGCTCAGTGTTGGATTTCTCCTCCATCTTTCTTCCTTGTGACTGGACGGTGTGGATTAATGTGACCACATGAGATGGATATACATATTATATATATACTCAGCCTTAATATGACACATTTGAGGTTTGAGCTCCACACATCACCTGTGCATTGCTTAACAAGAGCACACACACACACACACACACACACACACTTTTGCATTGTTCTCTTTTTCTTTCTTTTTGTGTTTTGTCTTTTTAATTTTTCTTCTACCTTTATTTCCTTGGTTGTTTCTCTCATTACTTTCTTTGAATCTTTCTCTCCATTTCTTTCTCTTTCTTTTTCTCTACGTTTTCAGTTTTTCATTTCTGCTTGTCTGTCTCTCTCTCTCCTGCCTTAGTCTCTGTCTCTGTCTCTCTGTCTGTCTCTGTCTCTCTGTCTGTCTCTGTCTCTCTGTCTGTCGAGGATCTTAGTTGAATTTAAATTTTATAAAACTATGAACGATTTTGAGAAATTTAAAGCTGTGTGGTGTGTTGGTGAGGCCTTGTGTTCAGTAGTAGAGAATGACCTCTGTATTACTTTGGCTTTTACGTAATGGGTTCCCTGCAGTTTTTACCATTTTAACAAAGATGCCCCTTTTTTATTTATGTATTTAATATAATTTTTTATTTAAGGGGTTTATGAGAATACCATTGTGGGTCAAGTGATGACTTGTCAAATAAATGATGGTAAAAAGTCAAAAAGTCTCTCTCTGTCTGTCTGTCTGTCTGTCTCTGTCTCTGTCTCTGTCTGTCTCTCTGTCTGTGTGAGATGCTGGTGGTTTTATTGTGATGTGACTCTTGTTTTACAGTGAAACAGGCTGTTTTGTGGATGTTGTGTGCTGCAGTTGGAGTGTTAAAGGTAGAATAATCCTTTTTAAAATGTCTTAAAGAGGACAGATTGGCTCAGTGTGGGGAAGTGGGATAATGCCACCTTTTAGTGTGTGTGTGTGTCTGTGTGCACGCCAGGACTAGGACCATAGAGATAATCATCCAAATCAAATTCCCACCCAACAGGATTAACTCCCCCCTTCCCGCCACTGGATTACAGAAGCCCCCCGAGCAGTGGTCCTGAAAGCCCCCCGTTATTATTCTGAGCTTTGATTACAGCAGGACCTGCCGTGTTCCTGTCTGCCATATCTGAGTAATACTGAACAGTTTTTTTAAAGAGATGTTAACATTTCCATAGGAGTGCCATTTCCTTCTGTCTGAATGTGCACTGATTACAGATGAATACTGCAGAGAAGCTGTTATTTATGAAGTGTGGGAGGGATGAGTGATATGGACTAACATTTGTCACAGCAGTACCTCACTATTCTGAAGCCTCTTAAAGCAAAAGCTTAGTGAAAAAGTGCACTGTACAGTTTCCACCCTTAGCCAAGAAACATGGACGTGATTTTTGTAATTATTATTATTATCATCAGTATTATTATCATTATTATGATCATGATAATAATAATAATATCCATTCATCTTTTTAACCTCTTAATCCTGGTGAGGGGCATGGTGAGTCCCTCTACCTCCTGGTCATTACATTTATTATCCATCCATCCAACCATTATCACACCTCCTTAATCCTTATCAGGGTTGCGGTTGGTCCCCTACCCCCTCACTGGGCGCAGGGCAGGGCATTACACTATTCAACTAAACCCAGGGACAATCCATCTCTGGGTGCAAATACACACACACACGGACAGACGTACGTACGTACGTACAATTTAGAATATTCAATCCACCTGGCCTCCATGTTTTTGGACTGTGGGAGGAAACGGACACAGAGAAAACATGGAAGCTCCGCTCAGATTAGAACTCGAACTCAAGACCCAAGAAGCGAAGTGTTGTTGCTGTTATTAAAGCATTGTAGTTTCACTGTTGTGCTATATTATAAAAATTCCAATGTCAGGCCCAGAGTAGCTCAGCGGGCTAAGACGCTGACACTAACCAGAGGGCCGTGAGTTTGAATCCCAGTCATGCTGTTTGTCATCAACAGCCGGGGCCAAGAGAGCAAAAATTGGCCGTGCTCTCTCTGGGCAGGTAGATGGAACTCTCTCACGCTCTATCACTCACACATTGCAATGTCCGCTGGCTCAGGCGTCTACTGATTGGTCCATTCGGAGCTGGGAATCCTGCGCTTTCCTCTGAGCGTGTTGGCTCCCCAGTGACGGTGTATCAGCGGTAGTTTGAAAAGAGGTGGTGGCTGCATCTCACGCATCAGAGGAGGTGTGTGCATGTCTTCACCATGCTAGAGTCAGGGACTTTACAAAGGTAATGGGGAGAGTCCAAACAGAGGGGATAGGCTAATTGGCTACCGACACATTGGGAAGGAGATAAAAATTGGCAAAAACTTAGGGGAAAAAAAAATCAAATTTCATGAAAGTTCATTTATTCATAATTTAATTCTAAAATTTTAAACTGTGAACACAAAAGTTATTGATAGCAAATGATGATATTTTTTGGGGATGCACTAGTATGGTGTGGACCAAAAGAGCGATGACGCAAAAATGAAAGAAAAACAAAAGAGAGGTTTGAAATGTCACATTATGTGTAACACATATAAAAACATGACTGTTTACCTTTTTGACTTTGTGTCACTGTATAGATTTAAATCTAAAAACGGATCATTTTATTGAGCTTCCTTTGACTATTGTCAGTTCAGATGTAAATGAACTCCTGAGACTGGCACTGTTAATCAGATGGTGACTGGCTTTCTCTGAGCGGCTTCTCACTTGAACGAGAAAGCTGCCAAAAGGCAGATGTGACCGTATTTGGCGTGCAGAACTGGAGCAGAGGTAAACACTGAGATTAAAGGGTTTCTGCTGTCGAATCCTGTGGCCTCCCATGTGTGAGAGAGAGAGAGGGAGACTGAGAGCGGGAGAGAGAGGATGGATGAGTGTTGATGAGTGATACTAGCTGTCAGTCGCCCAAAGAATCCCAATCTTCCTCTGTCTTTGTGGATGGCACTGCTGGGAACACTGGCTTTTGTTTGGATCCCCCTCCTTCCTCCTTTTTAAATAGACTTTATGGTTTAGAGGGAATTTTCTGCAATGGTTTGATTGTGTTTTTTTTTTTTTTCTGTTAAGTGATGAGGGTCGGGGGCTGGCGGTAAATTACTGGAATGATGAATCCCATTTAGCTGCTGAAGACTCTCAATTTGCCCACCAGCACATAAAGCCTTTTAATGCTTTAATTGCATCTCAAAGGAGCAGCACAGAATAGCAAGAATCAAATTAGGGGATTGTCCTATATTTTGGAGCGTGTGTGTGTTTGTGTGTGTGTGTGTGTGTTTGGTAGGAATGAGTTCAGTTGACTTTGGTGAGATCGACCCCTTTTTTCGATCTGTATGAAAAGTAAATGTGTTTTTCTGTTCAGCTGCTAACTCTGGCTAAGAGAGCTGACATTTCTGCATGTTTTTCACTGCAGTCCACATTCCTGCCCTCTTGCTTAGCCTAACGCTGGTCTCTCCTGCTGCATATTTTCTGGCCTGTTTCCTACATAGCATCCAGCCTTGAACTGCAACGCACCCGAGTTCCATTTCGTGAAGCCTGAAGACTAGCGAGCGGCTGCTGAAAGCCACTATTGTGTGGGTGTAGCGCCCTGGAGCTCCAGCACATCATACTCCACCTGAGGCTATTGACTATTGACTATAAACACTGAACAGGAGTCATGTCTGTACTCTGCTGGACTGAGCCTCACACAGGCCTCTACAGCTCTACAGTACTCCTCTATTCCTCCTCCTCTTCTGCACTACTACACTTCTCCTTCTGTTACGCTCCTCTACTCCTCTTCTGCTCCGCTCTTCTGCTTCTTCCCTTCTGCTCCGCTCTTCTCCTTCTTCCCTTTTGCTCCGCTCTTCTTCTTCTTCCCTTTTGCTCTGCTCTTCTTCTTCTTCTTCTTCCCTTTTGCTCTGCTCTTCTTCTTCTTCTTCTTCTTCCCTTCTGCTCCGCTCTTCTCCTCCATCTTCCCTTCTGCTCCGCTCTTCTTCTCCTTCTTCCCTTTTGCTCCGCTCTTCTTCTCCTTCTTCCCTTTTGCTCCGCTCTTCTTCTTCTTCTTCTTCCCTTTTGCTCTGCTCTTCTTCTTCTTCTTCTTCCCTTTTGCTCTGCTCTTCTTCTTCTTCTTCTTCCCTTTTGCTCCGCTCTTCTTCTTCTTCTTCTTCCCTTTTGCTCCGCTCTTCTTCTTTTACTTTATTCCTCTACTCCTCTACTTCTGCTTTTCTGCTCCATCCCTTAACTCCTTTTTTCTTCCTCTACTTTTCTCCTACACTATTCCTCTACTACTTTTCTAATGTGTTTTACTGCTACTGTATACTTCTCATCTACTCTCCTGTTCTTCTGCTGAATACCTCTGCTCATCTTCTGCTCTGTTCGTCCACACTTGTATGAAACAATATTCAGATATATTTCCTGTACACTGTGAGTTGTATATTTAAATAGCACCATTAATTAAAATCATCATCCTGATATTGCTCAAAAACAACACTTGGATGTGGCAGAGGAGTGCAGGAGGAGATGGGATGTGAAGTGATTTTAGCCTTTGGTGGTACAGTAGGTAATGGAGCTCTGTAGGGACTCTGGGCTGTTAATGAGAGTAACACCAGCTGACTGGATCTTGATTGCTTATGTGCTTGATACGCTGCTCGTTAGCTCCTTTAGCCTGATCTAGCTTGATGGTTCATTTCTGGTAACGGTGACGTGCTGTTCCAACTTTCAACCATGAAAATCAGACAAACCGGCTTATTTAAGTTTGGTGGCTGCTCAGGGGGGCCTGACTGACTTCTTTCTTGGGGGTTCTCCACATACTTAGGCCTGGATAATATCGGGATATTAAAAATAATAAAATAACTTTTTTTTATCTTAAAAACATTTCTTTTTATTTTTTGTGTGTGTATATACTTACTGTTAAAGGAACAGCACGGATTAAAAGGCAGAAATGGCATCCACAGCAGGGCAGAGCTGGATATCGGTCTCAGCATCTTCTGTGATTATTGAGAAGAAATGAATGTTTTAAAAGTAATGTTACTGTCAATTCAAAGCTAGTTTCATGTTTTGATGCAGTGTTCTGAGATGCAGACGAACATTTAATAATAATGTTATTACATTGTGGAATGTTCATAAACATCTCATTAGTGTTTATTAAATCAGTCGGTCTTTATGTAGTCTCAGTTTTAATCATATACAGTGGTAACCCTACTTATGAGTTTAATCTGTGCAGGAGCTGAGCTTGTTAGCTGGATGCATTTTCCCCATAAGAATACATGTAAAACTGATTCATCCGTGTCAGCCGGCCAATATACAGTATACTTTAATATGCTAAATAATGTGTTTATATGGGTTTTTTAAACATAAACGAGACGACGACGGCACTCGTGTAGGCTGGCGGCTAAGGAGGACAGGAGGATGTGCGTGCCTGTATGGCATGGTTACACTTATCATATGAAAAGTAAAAGTAAAATGTATCTAACTTTCTTGTTCACTACTTTTTGCTACCTTAGCGTCACTTTCACTTTTACTCGACAGCGGTCAAAGGTGTTGACTGACCTCTTCTTCTACGCTAGCATCTAGGGGATGCTACGACCACAGCGCCCTAGCGGTTGGCATACTTGAAGAAATTTACGCTAATCGTTACTTGGAATTTTATTCGTTACCTGTAACAAAGATATTTCAAGATCGCGACTCATTACCTGGAATATTCGTTAGTAGGGATGCTTGTAAGTAGGGTTACCACTGTATTTAATCTGTGAACTGTGATCAACTGCTCAACATAATTATAAATATTTGTAAGTATTTTGCTTGTTTGACAGCACTAATAATCAGACAGTTACATTGTTCAGTGCAGTTATTTTTATGTCTAATCCTCTGTGGTTGCATGTAATGCCCTGAAAGCAAGGAATCAAACCAGACTGGACTAAATAAAGCAGAGTTTATGGACCTCTTACAGTAAGAAATGTCCTTCATCTTGCTGGTCCTTTCTGGAAGGATCCGGATCTACTGCAGTAATAATCTTCATGTTTCTCCTGCTGGAATAGGCAGAGACGAGGGAAATAATAACTTCTGCAAGTTCCTGATGTGTAATACAACAGGAGTTTTGGAACAACCTGTTTTTGACCGAAGGTTGACTGACAGGGATTTTATTTTTATTTTAATTTTAGGAAAATTGTGTTTCATATCTTGGAAAAGGCATTCACAGATGTATTCTGTACTACAGGCACTTCTCTACCTCCAGAGAGTTCCCACATGATCTAGGTCTAGGAATTTAATAATTTTTGAAAGCCCCTCCGAATTTGCTGAAATGGTTTTGGAGTTATTACCAGTTTTGAACGACGTGCCGCAGCGCTAACCATGCTAATCTGCGCCCTGCCTGTGTGTGTAGCGTCGCAGTATGACTGACTGACTGTTAATGCTTTGATTACAGGCTTCATCACAGCAGCTCAAATTCACCACGTCAGACTCGTGTGACCGCATTAAGGACGAGTTCCAGTTTCTCCAAGCACAATATCACAGGTATACACACCATCCATCTCTCTCTGTTTTTATGTCCTACATATACCAGTCCTTCAATCCTTATCCCTCATTGTCCACTCGGCTCCACTGACCTTTGCACTTTGTAGTTCTACAGTTACAGACTGTAGTCCATCTGTTTCTCTGTACACTTTACCACCATCCTTTCACCTGTTCTTCAATGGTCAGGACCCCCCACAGAGCAGGAGTTATTTGGCTGGTGGATCATTCTCAAAACTGCAGTGACACTGATGTGGTGGTGGTGTGTTAGTGTACTGGTATGAGTGGATCAGAGCTGCTGATGTTTTTAAACACCTCAGTGTCACTGATGGAGTGAGACTAGTCCACCAACCAAAACTATTCAGCCAACAGTGTCCTGTGACCACCAATGAAGGACTAGAAGATCAAAACAAACAGCAGCAATGTTATAATGTCTCCAGCAGAACACACAGTACCCGTTTATCAAAAGTGAGTCAAATTACAGTGAGTCAGTATCATGTGGTGTCCAGAATGGACTAAGATCATATCTGCTTGCTTTTATGCATATGCTCTTTAAAAAATGGTTCTTTAGTAAAGAAAATGGTTGTATGTAGAACCATAAACACTCAGGTAACCCTTCTTGTGTTCTTTGCATGGTGACAGAGTTCTTCAGATTGATGAGGAATGTGTTTTAGATGGTTCTATACAGAAACTTTTTGAAAATGGTTCTATGTAGTCCCCAAAAGGGTTCTATACAGAAACCTTTTGAAAATGGTTCTATGTAGTCCCCAAAAGGGTTCTACTGTAGTTCCAAGTTCTTTTTGATGCTATATAGAACCACTTTCAAAAGGCTTCTATAGAGAACCATCTACAGCACATTTCTCATCAATCTGAAGAACACTTTGAGTTCTTTGAGTGTTCATGGTTTTTTTTTACTGAAGAACCCTTGAAGAACCATCTCTTTAAGCGTGTATACACTTTGCATGGTTTATTTACTTTATAGGATTTTTGTTTACATGTATGTATGCAGGTATAAATTGATGCATGCAGTTGTTTTAACAGTCTAGAAGCACTCAGGATGACACTCTGAAAAGCTGTTGGTATTAGAAATTACAATAATGCCATATTGGTCACTAAACAGAGACATAAAATAGAATATGGTGCAGTCATGCTGTTGGCCATCAACAGCCGGGGCACAAGAGAGCAAAAATTGACAGTGCTCTCTCTGGGTGGGTAGATTGCGCTTTCTCTCACTATCACCTTCACATTACAGTGTCCGCTGACTCGAGCGTTTACTGATTGGTCCATTCAGAGCTGGGAATCCTGAGCTTTCCTCCGAGCGCGTTGACTCCCCAGTGACTGTGTATCAAGCCGTAGTTTGAAAAGAGGCACAGGAAGCGGAGGAGGCTTGTGCTTGTCTTCATCCTCCTAGAGTCAGGGACAGTGCAAAAGTGACGAGGAGGCCCTCTAGTGGATGGGATGGGTTCATTGGCTACTACCACATTGGGAAGGGGAGAAAATTGGCAAAAAAGTCAATAAAATAGAATACGGTGGAAAAAGTGAATTTTGTTCATAATTTTATTCAGAGTGTAAACTCAGATTAATGACGTGAAGTGACATTTCAAGCTTTTTTCTGTTTCTGTTGATCAGTTTGGTTTATAAATCAGCTCTTAAATCAGAAATCTACAATCTTAAATCATTAGAATATTTGTAGTTTGAGTAAATTACTATTGAAACTATCGGCATTAAAACAAAAAGGCTGGAATTATGTGTAATAAATGTAGTTAGTATAGTTTTTAATTAAATAATAAACAAAAATGAACTTTTTGGAAATGCACACGTGTTTAACTTTGAGAATACAGTTACGCTTGTGATAAAATCCAGGCGTTTTGTGCATTCTCAGCATGTGGTCTGAGGTCTGAAGTGCTCTGCAGATTTATTGGCTAATGGGAGCTCTTACTGGTTTCATGCTTTGATATATTAGAGACAGAGGAGATAAAATCCTCTTTAAAAACATGAGACGAGACCACCTTTCTTCTGCCTTTTCTTCTTCCTCTTCTTTTTTTAAGGCAACATGTTGTCTGTGCGTCAGCCTCCCTCCTCCTATTCCCATGACAACGAGCATGCTGGCGTTTAACCCCCTTCCACATGTGAGCCGTTTAGAAGAATAGGGCCCCACATTTCCTGTGTCTATTCAGACCCTCGATCTGCCGTCATTGACTTCAATTGAGATTCCAGAGACAAGGCGTTTCTGCCCCCCCCCCCCACTCACTCACTCTTTTCTCTTTTTTGTGCTGCGTTCAGCCTTTTAAAGGAAATGTACTGCGGGCGGTCTCCTGAGCCCAGCCGAGCTGTCGCTCCCCCCTGCAAATGCATAAATAGATCAGGGAATACATAAATCAAAATAAGGATGACAGCAGGAGCGATTTGGAGGCGGAAAGCAATGGCAATAAAACTACATCAGTGTGGGTTGTTGTTTTTTTTTTTCTTTTTTTTTTTCTTTTTTTTTTGACGGCATCCTAGGAGGCATCGGCCAATCAGGGACTGGCACGGCCAATCACAGGTAGCCTGGCAGCAAGGAGGATGGTCGCTATGACAACCCCCAATGTATGTTAAGGCTGATTTTTTTGGAGGGAAGGGAAGGCTGCTGTTTTATTTTTTTTGGCTAAGTGGAAGCACCAAGCAGTGCAGAAGAGGGGAGAGAGTGAGACCGCCTGTCATTCAAAGCTGAAAAAGAACATTTTAGCACCCTCACTGTCAAAGCGCGCTTGTTTTGCCATGCTGTGTCCATGTTTTCTCCACAGAAAGATAGTCGCCCTGTAATCTGATATCTGATCGTTACACTCGTGTGATGTACAGCAAAGTCTCTGTTGCCTTTGGTCAGCATCCATGTCTGGTTTCAGTGGACTTTCACTGAAGAACTGAAAGAAGCAACCATACTTGCATTAAAATGTTTTGTCCTCAGATCTATGAACACTTTTTTTACTGTTTGATACTGATACAGACTGAAAACTAGGGTATCAGCCAGTGCCAATACCAGCCCAGTGTCTTTTATCTCAGACATTTAAGAGGGTCATTTAAAGACAGGTTATAAAGCTACCACAGACATCAACCAAAGGCTTATTAACTGCCCCAATATCTAAGTATTATTGTAACGTGTTGGTGTTGGTGTGGAGACGAGACGGCAGCAGGAAGTCCAATAGACGATCTTTATTACAACCAGTAAATACGGAGACATGGACCTACTCTACTGTGACTGTGATGACTGATGATATGAGGAGACTATAGAAGGGCAGTGATTAAATACAAACAGGGAAACAAACCTGTACAATAACGTGACGTCCCAGGGGGGAGGAGACTTGACGTAGAACACAGGAAAATGGGCGAGGCCCAGGGGTGGGTGTGACAGTCATTTACCCACAATATCTAAGTATCATCCTTGGTATCATCCACACAAAATGTCTAAGCATCATCCTGACTTAAGTGTGGAGTAGAGAAAAAGAATTACACTGAAACTAACTTTAATTCTTACTTAAGTGTTATGACACAAGTTGTTTAAACCTTTAACCCACACACACATATTAGGGCTGCGAATCTTTGGGAATCGAACAAATCGATCCAGAATCGATTCTTGGGGTCACAAATAGATTTTTTTCCCCGATTCTTTCAAATCCAAACAAAATACTTTACCGTTGCAATCTCTGCAAATCACGAGTCACATCAAGCCCGTTCTTACCCGGCCGGGTTGACGGTAAAATCCAAAGTGTTTCCAAATGGTTGCTTTCAAAGGCTTGGCTTGCATGCCTGTACGTAGCCGACGCTGCTTCCTTGTTTTGCCTAGCACTACGGTGGCTGAGAAGGCACATCCACACCTGCAAAAAAAATGATTTTTTGAAAACGAGAATCGATTCGGAATCCTTCAATGTTAGAAACACGATTCGAGCTCAAAGCGATTTTAATCGTGTTTCTAACATTGAAGGATTCCGAATCGATTCTCGTTTTCAAAAAATCATTTTTTTTTTTTTTTTTATTTTAATTTATTATTATTTATGCTTATTCCAGACAGAGATTGCACATATTTCAAGCTGTGTGTGTGGATGTTAGACAATAAAAGGTCTCAATGTAAGGAACCACTGGCGTTTAAGTTCATAATTGGGTGCTCTGATATAAAGTTCTGTTTAGATGCTGTTCAAATTCCTGTTAATATTAATTTGCTAATAAATAATGAATATACCAAGTCATTTGAGTTAATGTCTCATTTTCTGTGTGTAATTTAAGCTGAGACTGTAACTGATTTCTGCTGTGAGTTAATCACTCTTTCGCTCTCTGCAGTCTGAAGCTGGAGTGTGATAAGCTGGCCAGTGAGAAGTCAGAGATGCAGCGTCATTACATCATGGTGAGTGCTACTGAGCCTCTTTTTTTCTCTGTCTCTCTCTCTCACACACACACACACACACTCCTCCCACTTACTGACCACTTCCCTACCTGCCCACTTTCATCTGATCCTATTCACTCCCTTTTTCTAGTCTCTCTCACTCTCGCTCGCTCTCTCCTTTGTAATCTCATTGTCGCTCACCCAGGCTCCGTGTTTCTGTCCGATTTCCCGCCTCTAATTGATCTGCTGAGCGCTTTAATCTGATCTAATCTGTGCAGTATTGCTCTTCCCCATCATCCACCTCTCTCCTCCTCACATCCTCCTCTCCACTCCTCCTTCTAATAGCCTATCAGGTTCCTGCACCCTCCCCAGGCCCAGTGTTTGTGCATGTTTAGGGGGTCATTTTGAGTGGGCAGTAATTGCTTTTGTGCCCAGACACCTCTGTGTTCGTTTTAAAACTGAACACCTTTCTTTTTTTCACAGGCTTTGAGAGAGTTAATGTATGAATGTATTATTTTAGTTGTATGTATGTATTTATATAGTTTATATATTATAGGTTTTTTTTTTT